>BLSH010286346.1:526259-550258 GCA_018402905.1 Glandirana rugosa | reverse complement strand
ACATCAGGGCACATGGGGGTACATCAGGGCACATTAGGGTACATGGGGGCACATAAGGGTACATCAGGGCACATGGGGGTACATCAGGGCACATGGGGGTACATCAGGGTACATGGGGCTACATCAGGGCACATGGGGGCACATCAGGGCACATGGGGGCACATCAGGGCACATAAGTGTACATCAGGGCACATAAGTGTACATCAAGGCACATGGGGGTACATCAGGGCACATGGGGGCACATAAGGGCACATGGGGGCACATAAGGGTACATCAGGGCACATGGGGGAACATCAGGGCACATGGGGGTACATCAGGGCACATGGGGGAACATGGGAGTACATCAGGGCACATGGGGGTGCATGGGGGCACATCAGGGCACATGGGGGTACATCAGGGCACATGGGGGTACATCAGTTAAGTGTAACCAGTCTTTTCTTTTTCTTGCAGAGTAGCGCGGGAAGCGGCTGTGTATAAAGTTCTCATTCATGTCACGCTGCTCCCTGGCGGCCCCGCCCCCTCCTCGTCCATCCCAGGTGATGTCACAAGCCAATTGGAATGGACGAGGAGAGAGGAGGGGGCGGAGCCGCCAGGGAGCAGCTTGACACATGAATGAGAACTTCATACACTTCTCTGCAGTTGAATCCCCGATCTACCCGTCAGGCAACAGCTGACTGGCGGTGATTGACGGGTAGATCGTGGGGACCCCTGTGAGGATGAGGCCGGCCCACTGAGCCATCGGCCCACCAGGAAACTCCCAGTAGTCCCGATGGCCAGTATAGGCCTGCCTATGAAACTTTTCTAGAGTGGGACACACTTGTGTAGTATCAGTCGTTTTAACTGATACTACACAAGTGTGTCCCACTCTAGAAAAGTTTTCTGCACTACTTTGGTCCAACTTTGATACAACTTTAATGCCGCAGAGTGTAAAAAGTCAGCCTCTATAGTTGCACTGAATGTCGTGCAACTTTGGAGTTGAGCTAGTGTCAACTGAGTCTAAATGCTTAGTGTTTGTTAACACCCCCCCAAAAAAAACAGATCCTGTTCCCTTAAAGCATGTTATACATCACAGTGCTTGTGCTGTGTCATTTGGCCCCATGTATCACCTGTAATACATGTCTGATCCTGCCTGGTTCTGCCTTCATCCTGTACGCTGAATCCGAAATATCAGGGCTCCGAGTCAGTACGTGCATCCGTCGTCTGCAGCCCTGCTCTGTGTCTCCTGCATTCTCTCCCCACCCCCCACCCCGAGTGACTGCTCGTATCAGCCCCACTCCTGCTGCTCTCATAGGTAACATTTAAGGCCTCAACACACAGAATGTTTTTGGCCGTTTTTACAGCAGCTGTTTTGGCTTCAGACGTTTTTCCCTACAGTCCATAAACTCTCCAGCATGTTATCTTATGTGTCCATGCACACATAGGCTGTTATCAACTGTTTTTAGCTGGGGTGTTTTTTGGCTGCAAAAAAAACACTACTGGGTTCTGAGAGGAGTTTTTCACTGTAAAGACGCACTAATGCCCAAAAACACTGATAAAAGCTCACCCACGTTTTTTACCGTTTTTGATCCTATTGGAAAAAAAAACGCTAAAAAACATTATTGCAAAAAATGTTGAAAAACTCAGTACAAAGATACTGATGTTTTTATAACATTTTTTTAAAACGTCCTGTGTGCATGAAGCCTAAAAGCTCCTATCCCCTCTGTATTAGAACAAGAAGTTCCCCTGTGTCATATCATAAATATGCTTATCAGCTAACTCACCATCTTCCTGTGATCATGTGACTCCTTACCTCTCTCTCCTCTCTTCCCCGGCTGATGTCGGGGGCAGTGCTCGGCCCCACCTGCTGGAATTGTCAGCTAGGCAGAGGAGAGGAGAAAGGAGGCAACTGATCGCAGGAAGACTGTGTGTTATATCATAAATATGCTTATCTATACTGATAACACAGTCTTCCTGCGATCAGTTGTCTCCTTTCTCCTCTCCTCTGCCTAGCTGACAATTTGAGCAGGTGGGGCCCAACACTGCCCCTGACGTCAGCCGGGGAAGAGAGGAGAGAGAGGTAAGGAGTCACATGATCACAGGAAGATGGTGAGTTAGCTGATAAGCATATTTATGATATGACACAGGGGAACTTCTTGTTCTAAAAAAGAGTAGATGGGAGCTTTTTATACAAGTGGCTTAACAACCACTTTAAATATGTGGTTTTGAAAGCACGCCCTGTGAATGGCCGGCGTATCTTTTGTCACCTGTGACATGTCCCAGAAGATCGCCGGGTTGGAGTGAAATTCCTTCCAGCTCCGTGGCTCCAGGAGAGGAAGTGGGACCCTGTGAAAACAGGGTCTCAGTCCCCCCCCCCCCAAAGAAAATGACATGCCAATTGTGGCATGTCAGGGGGTCACCTTCCCTTAAAGCGGAAGTTCCACTTGTAGGTGGAATTCCGCTTTAACAATTGCTTTTGGTGTGCATGAACTTTCCTGAAGGAAAACAACATTCACAGTTGGAAATGTTTCCTAATTCTTTGATTTTCTTGGTACTGCAGTCCATTGAATAAACATTCTTAGTATGAAAACTTTCAAACAAAATTCCACTAGAGTATTGTTAGCTTTACTGTTACACCTCTGTGAGTTATACCTGTTTTACTTTTAATCAATAATGCCTGGGTGAATAAGAGTTTTTTTTTTTTTGCCGTGTCATTTCATTGTCAATAACCTGGGCCCAATTTTATAGAGCTCCTGAGTGTCCACAGAAGAAGCCACAGTGTATGGCACAAATAAAAGTGATGGCAAAGGTCACCGTGCATGGTGCAAAGAAAGGTGAAGACAGAAGTGTAGGAAGAGCGTGAGGAGTGAATAGGGAACATTTGTGAATAATGATGTTGTGACAGTAAAAGCAGTACACTTGACAAAATAAAATAAATGAATGGAATGGAAAAGGAAAAACGAATGCAAAACACAAGTGAATACAATGTGATAAAATTTTAAAAAATGTGGCACGAAACACCCAAGGAATGGTGCAAAAAGGTGAAAAGTCACAGAGAGGAAGGAGATGGTATCTGCTGTTGGGTGAAGGTTTTACAGGATAATAAATTTACATATGCAGTCACCTTTGTCCTGGGTAAGGTGAATTGCAAGCCATAGACAGTCACTGCTTTAGATAAAACTTTATATTGACATTTTTTCAACCTATTTTGCTTCCTTTACAGACAGTTGTAAATTGTTTGCGGTAGGAATGATTGCATCATTTTATTTCTGAAGGACTGAAGCTGGCTGTACACCATTTTTTTTCGCTCAGCCTACATGCTAACAGTACAGATTGAGGAATTCCTCCTTACGGGCTACTGTACTTGACAACTGGCTGTTCAGCTGATAATTTTTCTCTTAGCAACTTTGATTTGTCAATGGAAGGATGTTTGGTGGGAGGGTGGCTGACAGTATCACCCTCAAAGTGAATTTTGGCCAGTTTGTCAGGAACTGGATGAAATTTAGACAGTATATGGCCAGCTTAGGGCCCCATTAAAATTTGAGAATGGGGCTGTTAGCATTTACATGTGGAAGACCCAGAAAAGGTTCCTGGTATTTAGCTTTGGGTGGAAGCTGCTCACATATAATCACTGGATGTGGACTGCAAATAGCTGCCTCCCATTGCTATCAATTGGGTTTCTGTCTGCAGCTAACCACCAGGAAACCCTGCTTGGGTCTTCTGCATCAAATTACTTAAAGCCCAATTTTGAAGTGTGAATGGACCCTTTAAAAGCATCTAGTTGTATAAGTTTCCCCTGCTGACTACCCTGGCCCCTAAAAAAAAAAAATGAAACACATTATTCACCTAAATTATGAGCAGGAGGGCTGCACATTTTTATCTTAATACTTCAATATGACATTTCCCTTTAAATTTGGTAAGTTCACAGAAACTTTTCACAAAATAAATATGGAAGATTAAAGGTTGCCATACATATCAACAAGCTTATTGAAAAAAAAACACAAATGAGGTGGATGGAGGAAGCTCCCTTGCCAGAGTGTTGTATTCTGAGAGTGACAGCCGATTGGCTGCAGCCACTGATTGAAAAGAATTCTCCACCATGTTTCTCCGACAGAAGACGATCCAGGGTTGATTAAACACTGATCAAAATTCAACCGATCCCTGCTGAGTTTTTCCAATCCCTCCAGCATATCACGACAACTTTCCAATTCTCACTGGCAACACCACAACCACAATGATTTTGAAGGTCCAATCCCCCTTTTTAATGTCCACCAGCTTGAATTACTATATCACACTGAGACAGTTGAAGAGTAATTCCTTTTTATAGTTAATTGAGCAAGGTCTTACTGTTAATATGTCTACATTGTAATTTTTGGATTCTTACTGCCTTCCTTGCCTCCGTGTGTACTTTATTTCTTGCCCACATTAGGTGAAAGACATTTAGTGCATGATGGACAGTTAACAGTATCTGTATCCTTTATATAACATTTGCAAACCATAATTATACAAGATATGATTGCTCCATCTGAGAAAGTATTCTTTTGAGACTAAAATGTAATTACGAAAGGGTTAATAAACCAACAAGAACATTTATAATTGTAACAAGGCCAGTCCCCAAGGAAGCATGTATATCCTGATGACTTCCCTGTGTTGCGTCACTGAGACCAAGCAAAACAAATATCCTATTAACTGTCTGTAATCCCATATAAAAAGCATTGGTAGCAATAAGATCATGGAACCTCTTAAAAGGAAAAGTATAGTTCTTTTTAGTTGGTTGTACATCTTGAGTTATTATCACTGTTTGTACTATAAAGAGATATATACTTTTTTGCATTACACAATGACAATCAAGTCCTAGTGAAGGCAGCAATAAGAGAAGCTTGATGAACTTTGATTTGTGTTGGTGGAAAGGACTCTTGTCTCTTCCATTGCTATAAGTAACTCTTTATTCATTCACTTATAATGAAAGGCTTTTGTGATTTACATTGAAGCAAAATTTGGATTTTATCTGTGTTTTATAAATGGGTTCTTGTATTGTTTAAGTGGTTTATCAGTTGTGTAACAAAGCCAGATAAAGTGATCAGATAAAATAAAGTTAAAACTTTCTGTATGTCTGTCCTAAAGGGACTTATGGGATGTCATTCCCACCATATGGAACCAGTGGCTTTGTCTCCTTACCAGATCCACAGTAAAGTAGCGCATATGAACCAATATCAAACTCCTTGCAGTCTTCCAGGCTTTGGCATCCACCAAGATTAGCAAATATACTCTTCCCCGCAGAATACCACCAAAGTCATGTGGGATAAGAAAAATAACCCAAATAGTGAAGCCCGCCAGATTAAAACAAAGGCATTTATTCAAGTTGTACTCACATTACAGATGATAAAAATAGGCATAATCAGGCAATGCATCTAAACCGTGGTTGTCAGGGGCGTGCTGGGCGTGACGTGGTGTCACCTGACGCGTTTCATTTAATCAAATGTCTTCAGAGGCGTGACGTTTATTAGATGTTTGGCTGGCGTCAACTACCAATAAGGCCTCATGCACACAGGATGTTTTTGGACATTTTTACAGCTGCTGTTTTTAGCTTCAGAAGTTTTTGCCTACAGTCAATAAACTCCCCATCATGTTATCCTATGTGTTCATGCACCCATAGGCTGTTATAAACTGTTTTTGGCTGGGGCGTTTTTGAGCTGTAAAAACACAAGGCTAGTGGGTTCTGAGAGACGTTTTTCAGCTGTAAAAACGCTCAAAAACGCGGCTCACCAACATTTTTGGACATTTTTTAACCATTGAAAAAAAAACTCTCAGCAATGTTACTGCTAAAAAAACGCTCAAAAACGCTAGTGCAATAATGCTGAAAAAAGCTGAAAAACTCACCATAAAGCTACTGACATTTTTAGAACATTTTTTTAACGTCCTGTGTGCATGAGGCCAAAGAGAGTAGTTTACAGGAAGTCTCTCTGTTACGGTCCTGGTGGTGGAGTCTGGCGTGTGCAGGGAACAACCGCTCTTGCGCACCCTATTCAGGGGTCCCTGGTAGAGCAGACAGGGAGCCCGAGAGTGCGGGATGGCACAAGGGCTGGATGGTCACTGGTGGTGGTGTGAAACTCCAGGTAGTTGTGCAGGTCAGGAGAATGTTCGTTCAGGCTGGGTCGGCAACTAGCGGGCTGTGTGGTACAAGAAGGTTAGGCAAAGAGTGGTCAAGTCCAAGCAAAGTTCGTTAATAGACTGGCAGCAGAAGTACAGAGGGTTCAAGTGTAAGTATTCGCCAGCACACCAAGGATCACCGTCCAAAAGTTCTTTATTCAAAGAGCGATCACATCACAGAAAGTGCAACGTTTCGGAGCCACGCAGGACCTCTTCATCAGGCATGTGATACAGTGCAAGAGTGAAGAGCAGATTATATACATATCAACCACCAATCAAATCACACAAAAACAGAAAGCAAGGGTCCCGCCCCCACCCTCTGACGTCACGACGTCGAAATCCCGCCTAAATAAATAAAAATATTGGGGTTAGCCAGGCTTAAGTAATATACACAGGATAAGCTGTCACATTATATCACAGCGATCGTGCTGCTCTGTATGCAGCCCAACGCTGATATTAGCGTTCATTTACCGTAGTGTAGGGTCAGTCTCTAGAACCTTGGGAGGCAGCTGCCTCAAGCCGAGCCGTCAACCAATCACAGTGTGCCCTGTCCGACGTGCATGCGCGGTGCGCATAGCAGCTGGGCAACGGGAAGACGCCAACCTGCGGGGCCGTCATAGCTACGGCAACCAGTGACGTCAGGCAGGGGACACGGGAACTACGTGAAAACATGTGTAAGAGGTGCTGGAGCCAAAAGGCGAGAGGCAGAGGAAAAGCGAGCAAGGAAAGAGATGAAGCTGGAAAGGAGGAGGAGGAAACAAAAGAAATGAAGAAGGAAGAGAAAAAAAGGGAAATTTAAAGAGAAAAAAAAAGGAAAAAAAAAGGGGAGGAGAGAAAACAAAGGGGGAGAAAAAAAGGAAGGAAACAAAAATTGGAGAAGAAAAAAAGAGAAAAAAGGGGAAAAAATACAAAATTACATTGAAAAAGAAATCAAAGTAAAATATATATAAAATAAATTAAATTAAAAATAAAATAAAATAAAAATAATAATAAATATAAAAAATAGTACAATAAAATAAAAATTACTGAAAAAAAAAAAAAAGAAAAAAATATAAATAAAAATCAAAATAAATAAAAAAGTGATAATAAATAAAAATTGAAATTAAAAGTTAGAAATACACATTGGATGGATGTGAACAAAAAGAAAAAAAGGAAAAGGAAGCAGAAATAGAAAAAAAAAGGAAAAGGGCAAAAAGAGGGAGAAAAAAGGGAAAAAAACATAAAATGGAAGGAAAAAACTGAGGGGAAACTTAACAATCAGAATCAGGAAAGGACAAGTGGGGAACCAAAGAAGGAAAAATGGCTCAAGTGTGAAGCACACCCCATTGCTAGAGGAAACGGTCGGCTATAGTGCCGTACCTTGACCAACAACTAACCACATTATATCAAGATTGAGTCACATGGGCGAATTCAATTGCAATGGAGCATGCGGGAGGGAAAACCGAGACAGCTAAAAGCCAAGCTAAAGAGACAAAAATGATTGTGTCCGAACAGCGTGATCCTATACCCCACCTGTCAAATCGGGTCTGGGTCAAGTTACTGCTTGGGCAGGATTATTAACCGAATCATAAGGGATGTAATGTCATTTAAGTTTTTAGAAAAGAACTCATCATCTATCGTTAAGAAAACATGTCAAGGACAAGTTGGTATGGAGGCCCCCAGGGTGCACTGTGCCTAAGGAGTATATCCAATTGGCCTCCCGGCATAGAAGTGCTTGATCACGGTCACCTCCCCTTTTGGGCTGACAAAATTTACCGCTACTGGTTTGTTGGGGTCAATCTGTTCTCCCTTCTCCGTCTTGGCCAGGGCCACCCTGATGTCACTCCTGTGTTTCTGGAAGCGTTTCTTAAAAGGGCCAACCGTTTTACCCACATATGTCAGTGAACATTGGCATTTGAGCATGTATACGCAGTAATCAGTGTTGCAATTGAAGTATTCCCGTATCGGGTTCCCCTATGTGGATGCAAAAAGTATTTGCCACTGATGATTTAGTTGCAAATGTTGCAATTGTAGCCCTTGTAACATCCCGTTTTCAGTGACATTTTGGGTGTCGTCGTGACATACTTCTGTCTAGGGTCTGCTTGTATTAAGTGGTCCCGTAGTGTTCTACCTCGTTTGTATGCTATCATTGGTTTGGTCCTGATAGTTGGTCCCAAGGTTCTATCAGATTGTAGGATGTTCAGGTTATGTTCAACTGCCTGTCTGATTGCCCCAGACTCATGATTGTATGTGTGTATGAAAAGTGGTCGGTCAATGTGTCCGGAAATCACAGTTCTTTTAGTCAGAGCTTTTGTCAAGTATATGGGTGGGGTATCCACGCTCAACAAACTTTTGGTAAATTTTTCTCAGTTGTTTCTCCCTGTCGTCCGTGTTGGAGCATATACGTAAAACCCTCACAAACTGTGAAATGGGCAGGTTTCTGCGTAGATGTGCAGGATGTGGGCTCTGGAAGTGTAGTAAGGTGTTCCTGTCTGTGGGTTTGTAATAGAGGGATGTGGTGAGTGTTCCATGGGAATTGGTGATCAGTACATCTAGAAATGAAATCTGGTCTTTTGATGTTTCAGGATTGAACACTATGCCAGAAAAGATGTAGTTGAGAAAGTCAACAAATGCATTGAAGTCACCATCATCCCCAGACCAAATCAGGAAAATGTCATCGATAAATATAACCCATTTTTTTAAAACATTTAGAGTATAACGGGGATGGGAAGATATACTTTTCTTCAAGGTAGCCCACAAACAAGTTAGCGAAGGAAGGAGCTGCGGAGCTCCCCATGGTTGTACCACGGATCTGCGTGTAGGTTTTCCCTTCAAACATGAAGTGATTATTAGATAGAATAAACTCAAGACATTCAAGAATGTAACCATTAGGTACCCCTGGAACCCCTTGTCTGGAAAGATAATGTTCAACAGCCTGTAGGCTGGCTGTGTTGGGTATACAGGTGTACAGTGATGAAATGTCCATCGTGGCCATTGTCCAGTCATCCTGGAATTGGATAAACGATTGGAGTTTCTCTAGGAAGTCACCCGTATCGTGGATGTAGGCAGGCAGGTCCCTCACCAGGGGTTGTAAGTGGAAGTCAATGAATTGGGCCATTGGTTGGGTGATGGCCCCCGTGCCAGATACAATAGGCCTAAACTTGAGAGGTGTGGTGCCTTTGTGGATCTTCAGTAAACCATAGATCACTGGCATACGGGGATGGTCATTCAATAGAAATGTAGCAGTTTCATCAGTCAGCCACCCCCTGGATTGGCCAATATGTACAAGGTTCTTCAGGCCATTTTTCGTGCCTGGTGAGGGGTCACTCTTTGAGATCATGTAGCTGGAGGAATCCGCAAGCATGGATAGCATACCCTCCCTGTAGTTGCTATAATCCATGATAACAATGCCCCCGCATACAGAGCAGCACGATCGCTGTGATATAATGTGACAGCTTATCCTGTGTATATTATGATACTCTAACTCTTATGCCTGGCCAACCCCAATATATTTATTTATTTAGGCAGGATTTTGATGTCATGTGATGTCAGAGGAAGGGGGGCGGGACCCTTTCTTTCTGTTTTTGTGTGATTTGATTGGTGGTTGATATGTATATAATCTGCTCTTCATTCTTGCACTGTATCACATGCCTGATGAAGGGCAGACATTGAAAAGTTACTAGGTCCGATCTGGGTGGCTATCAGAGACCCCCAAATTAAAGTGAACAGGTATCACATCCCTATTGTATGACAGAAGAAATTTTTGAAGTAGCACCTGGGACTTTATTGGTACCATAAGACGCTGTAGAATGGACAGCACTTGCTGACAGGTACAGGGGATTCAAATAGAGCCGTTTGGCGGTGTTTCCGGCACGTGCGCACGCACGGGAGCTAGCACGGGTGCGCGCATCGGCGATAGAAGGTTCAGAACTGTCGATTTTCTCCTAACACTCTCTCTGCATTTTTGTACTTAAAGCGGAGTTCCACCCAAAAGTGGAACTTCCGCTTTAAAGGAAGGTGACACCCCCCCCCCCAATATGCCACAATTGCCATGTCATTTTTTTTGGGGGGGGGGACCGGGAACCCTGTTTTCACAGGGTCTCAGGTCCCACTTCCTCTCCTGGCGCCGTGGAGCCGGAAGGAAGTTCACCTCCCCCCCCCCGTTGCAATCTTCTGGGACACATCACAGGTCCCAGAAGATACACCGGCCATTCACAGAGTGACTCGTGCATGGAGCCAAAGGCGGGTGCCCACACTTGTGATGCCGGCACCATACGGAGGAGGGGGAGAAGAGTGTCCGATTATTAAAAGTCAGCAGCTACACTTTTAACCATTTCCGGACTGTGCTGCGTACATTTACTGCTGCAGAGTGGCACGAAGTTGCAAATCGGCATCTATAAACAGCGATTCGCGCACGCGCAGCTAGGGGACCCGCGATCGTCTGTTAGAGCTCTGTCAGGCGGCATTACAGAGATCTACTGATCCCTGTACTCGGGATTAGTTAGATCTCTTATGCCCCTGGCAGCCCAGCCCCCACACAGTTAGAACACGCCTAGGGAACACAGTTAACCCCTTCATTGCCCCCTGCAGGTTAACCCCTTCCCTGCCAATGATATCTATACAGTAATCAGTGGCTATTTAAATTTCTGATCGCTGTATAAATGTCAATGGTCACAAAAATAGTGTAAAAAACGTCCGACATGTCCGCCGCAATATCGCAGTCCTGATAAAAATCGCAGATCGCGCTATTACTAGTAAAAAAAAAAAAAATTTGTAAAAACGCCATAAATTAATTCTCATGGCTTGTAAACGCAGCAACTTTTGCGCAAACCAATCAATAAATGCCGATTGTGATTTTTTTTTTAACACGAGTTGAGCACGTTTTCACTACAAAGTAACTTTATCAGTGTGGATTTTTCACTTAATCTACTATCAAGTTGAGCATGTTTTTCACCACAGATTTATGCTTGATTGCTTTATGGACTCTAATCTAATTGTGCCGATTTTTGGACTATGTAGAAGAACACTTTGTCTCCACACAGAGGGATTATCAAGTGTGCCCTGCTTGGTTTGCAGCTTGATGTTCATTACCATTGTACAACGGTTCTAGTTTATTTGCACTATAACTTTAGTTTGGTACACCTTTAATGTTCATTCACCTGTGGATTAATATCCCATTTTATTTATTGATTTAGCGCCGCATGTCTTTTTATATTGTCAATTTATTTGAGATGTCTGGAAGGGAGGGAAGTAATCATTTTGAATCAAGAAAAATGTCTGACAGGCAAGCCAATTTTACAGGTTATTTTGAATGGTAGTGGTGGTCGAAGCATTTCATTTTTTGTGTGTGCTTATGGAATTTTTATATACAAGTAATTCCACCACAGCATTAAATGATCCCAATCCAGGTGTGTAAGGGCTTGGCATTCTAGGAAGTGACACAGAGTCATAAAGTGGTAAACGGCTGGTGGGCAATTATGGTTTCAGCTGTGAAGCAGGGATTTTTGGAGACCAGGGGGGAACTCTGGCTTATTTGGGTGTTAAGGGGTTGAGGCAGAAGTATATTTAAGTGGTTTATAAAATTCTTTGGAAGATCAACAGGGTTAGACCTATTAGGGTGTGGGCCTTAATTTTTTTGTGGGAGTGTGGAAAATGACTCAAGCCATTCTCCAGAAAGACCCAATCTGTACTGATGATATGGCCACTCAAAACATTGTCCAGAAATACCCAATCTCATCTGATTATATGGCAATTCCAGACTTCCAGTCAACAATATGAGTAAGTATGCTAGCTATATAGTATTCTGTAATATTTTGTAGTCCCATGCCTCCCTAATGTTTGTGTAAGAGATTAAAACATTTAGTTGTAATTTAGATATTGGACCCATCCAGGAAAACCTAGAGAAAAGGAACTGCATTTCCTTGTAGTTTGAAATTCCAATAGGCAAGGTGTGGAAAAGCAAGAGAATGCATGAAAGCACATTTATCTTAAGTACAGCCATGTGTTCGAACACAGAAAGTGTTTAACCAGACTATTTTTTTAATATAATGTTTTATTTTTGCATAAAGGCAGGAAGTTCTTCCTATAGAGATCATCTTGAGTATGGGATATATTTAATGTAATAGTTTTTCCATGTGAACAGGAATTTAATTTTTAATTGTTCTACTCTAGTATAAGGTAGTGTAATGTTTAAGGCATTCTATATGGTAAAATTGATCTTGAAATTGGGCATGTGTCCAAATAAGTTATAGATAATACATTTAGAATGCCCATCAAGTTTGGGAGCGAGATTTTGTGTTAGGAAAAACAGGAGAGCATCAACATAGGTTGCAGTCTTATAATCTTCATTTACTTATTCTCCAGAATGTTATGAAGGGTGATCAGATGAATTGCAATTCATTGGAAATGAACTTAATCCCCCCAAAAAAATTCCACTGGATTTCAGCCCTGCCACAAAAGGACCAGCTGACATCATATCAGTGATTCTCTTGTAAACACAGGTGTCAGTGTTGGTGAGGACAAGGCTGGAAATCACTCTGATGCTGATTGAGTTAGAATAACAGACTGGAATTTTTAAAAGGAGGGTGGTGCTTGAAATCATTGGTCTTCCTTTGTTATCCATGGTTACCTGCAAGGAAACACGTGCAGTCATCATTGCTTTGCACAAAAAGGGATTCACAGGCAAGGATATTGCTGCTACTAAGATTGCACCTAAATCAACCATTTATCGAATCATCAACATCTTCAAGGAGAGAGGTTCAATTGTGAGAAGGCTTCAGGATGCTCAAGAAAGTCCAGCAAGCGCCAGGAACATCTCTTACAGTTGATTCAGCTGCAGGATTGGGTCACCACCAGTGCTAAGCTTGCTCAGGAATGGCAGCAGGCATGTGTGAGTGCATCTGCACGTCTAGTGAGGAGAAGACTTTTGGAGGATGGCCTGGTGTCAAGAAGGGCAGCAAAGAAGCCACTTCTCTCCAGGCAAAAGATCAGGGACACATTGATATTCTGCAAAAGTTACAGGGATTGGACTGTGGACTGGGGTAAAGTAATTTTCTCTGATGAATCCCCTTTCCGATTGGGGCACCCAAAAAAAAAACATTGTCTAGAGAAGAAAAGGTGAATGCTACCATCAGTCCTGTGCCATGCCAACAGTAAAGTATCCTGAGACCATACATGTGTGGGGTTGCTTGTCAGCCAAGGGAGTGGGCTCACTTACAATTTTGCCTAAGAACACAGCCATGAATGAAGAATGGCACAAAAACATCCTCCAAGAGCAACTTCTCCCAACCAGAAAAGTTTGGCGAGGAACAATGCCTTTTCCAGCACAATGGAGCACCTTGCCATAAGGCAAAAGTGATATCTAAGTGGGGAATAAAACATCAAAATGTTGGGTCCATAGCCAAAAATCTCCCCAGACCTTCATCCCATTGAGAACTTGTGGTCAATCCTCAAGAGGCGAGTGAAAAAAAAAACCCACAAATTCTTACAAACTATAAGCATTAATTATGCAAGAATGGGCTGCCATCAGTCAAGATGTGGCACAGAAATTGATTGACAGCATACCAGGGCTAATTGCAACACTGCAAATATTGATTCTGCATAAGCGTAATGTAATGTAATTGTCAATAAAAGCCTTTGACACTTATGAAATGCTTCTAATTATACTTCAGTATACCATAGTAACATCCGACAAAAAGATCTAAAAACACTGAAGCAGCAGACTTGGGAAAATTAATATTTGTGTAATTTTCAAAACTTTTGGCCAGGGCTGTATATTTGACTCCACTTAAAGTGTAACTAAATCCATCAATATAACCATTTCCCACAATAGTTACGTTTAAGGTATGCTGTTAATGATCACAGTTTCTTGTGCTCTCAGCCAAATTGCCAAACCATCAAATGGCTGGTGCCATAACTGATCACATGCGCAGCACTATGGCAACTGTAGATCAAACAGAGGTTGAAGCTGACCATACATGCTTGCTCTGTAATATGTTGGTGGCATATAAATAAAGAGAATGAAATACATTTAAATATGTAAAAAATATAATCAATTGGAATAATGCATACTTGGTCGGATCTTTCCCAGGCCAAAGATTTGTCCATGTATGGCCATCTTCAAGCTTCCTACAAACATTAGATGACACTTAGCCTTTTATGCAGCCAAGTAACCTTTCTAGTAAAAGTTTTTTTTACATACGTGATTGTTTGAATTGGCTGGACTTTCATGTTTGTGCCTATGGTGAAAGTAAAGGGAAAGAACTTAACAGAAAGCTGCCTATCCCAGGGGAAGGGACAGCCTCATTCAGGACAATTCATTTTGTTCTGTCAGCTTTCCCCCTAGCAAGATCAGCCAAGCTAGTGGAGTTGTTTACAAACCAGACAACTTCTTATCTGACTGTATATAGGGGGACCAGGCAAGCATCTTACATTTTTGTAGGCACTTTTATGAGGAATCATGATTTGTTCTTACATGGATACCTACTATACATGTCTAGCTGCTGTGTTGCATCTACCTGTTTATACCCTTCTCTGATAAGAGACTGACCGTAGATCACTAGTCATGCTTTGCTGTTAGACTGACTCCTGTTAATATATAATCAAGTGTAAACAAACATAGTATAAAGCAATGAGAGATTTGTCTTGTGTACACATGACAGATAAAAGGATGTGCTTATCTATGACCTATGATAAATTCCCTATGCTTGTGTAAAACAAACTGCATTAGCATGCTGTGCCCATGATTCAGGAATATAACCCAGGTGATGTTTTTAGTTGTATTTAAAATAATATAATTCTATATATATACAGTCAAGTCCATAAATATTGGGACATCGACACAATTCTAATCTTTTGGGCTCTATACACCACCACAATGGATTTGAAATGAAACAAACAAGATGTGCTTTAACTGCAGACTTTTAGCTTTAATTTGAGGGTATTTACATCCAAATCAGGTGAACGGTGTAGGGATTACAACAGTTTGTATATGTGCCTCCCACTTTTTAAGGGACCAAAAGTAATGGGACAATTGGCGGCTCAGCTGTTCCATGGCCAGGTGTGTGTTATTCCCTCATTATCCCATTTACAAGGAGCAGATACAAGGTCCAGTTAATTTCAAGTGTGCTATTTGCATTTGGAATCTGTTGCTGTCAACTCTCAATAGGAGATCCAAAGAGCTGTCACTGTAAGTGAAGCAAGCCATCATTAGGCTTAAAAAACAAAACAAACCCATCAGAGAGATAGCAAAAACATTAGATGTGGCCAAATCAACTGCTTGGAACATCCTTAAAAAGGAGCAAAGACTAGAAGCAATTTCTATGAAACCAAAAAATAGGTTCCAAGGACTTTTAAGGTGCCAATATGAAAAAACAAAACCATTTTTTTTAAATCACATTATTTTATTTGTTTACAAATGTAAAAAATCAACAATAAAAATTGGTACAAATCTCTTCATATAGAAATAGATTTGTGTATCATACATATAGTCAGTTTGACCAAGCTCTACATGTTTCACCCACTCATGGGGCTTCCTCAGGACACTTATTTGGAGCTGACTATAAATAGAGAAAGATATAATGAGCATACAATATAAACAGTTTTAACAATCCATCAAATATTAGTATAACAATACTAGAAGTTATATATTCACATAGTTCCTAGCAAAAATTTCAATCACTCAATAACTGCATTGACAACACATGTACCTACCCAATTTTTTAAGAGAAGTATATCACACCACAAGTTGATGGCCCAGAGAAGGGGGCCTGGGAACCCAACATCAACCACATTTAGAAGCCATAGAGGTATGGGATAGAGAAGTACCTACAAAAGGATACATGTTTGAAGATCCTAAAATGTACATTATATGTTAATCCTATATCATGTATCTCTCAAAAAATGATGAGAGGTTACCTTGAGAGTTTTGAAAAAATGAACAAAATTGGGCCAATAAGGTCTATTTTCTACATCTGGTAGAAAAAGAAAGCATAAATCCAAAAAGATTGTTTCTCCTCAGATTGAAGCCAAGCCAAAATTGGCAAAAGCAGGTGTGCAGTATTTTGCAAGAGACCCAGTCACAAGGACCGATCACTCTATAAGAAGGAAAAAAGAGAATAAAATCGGAATCAATGAAGAATCCAACAATATTCAGCATAAAAAGTACTTCTTGTTTGTGTGGGCAAGTTGATGGAACAGAGGGGGGGGGGGGGGATGGGGGAAAGGAGCAGGAGGGAAAGGAAAAGGGAAAGGGAGGAAGGAGAAGCCGCCAGCTGAATAGCTGAAAAGATCCCCAAACCTTCATCCCCATCATGCCTACCCAGAGGCTCGAACAAAAGGAAAGAAAAAAGGCTTAGATATACTGTTACCACAGAAAGATGTTGTCCTGCTGTATGATCCTGGAGGGGGAGCAGAGAGCTTGCCCTGTCTCTCTCCCACCGACCTCCGTCGGAGAATGACGCTTGTGCAGCCGGTTTATCTCCAACCTCCGTCTCGCCGGCGTCTGACATCACCGGCGAGGCGCGGACCAAAGCGGTCACACCGCACATGCTCCGTGGGATGTCGCAGCGGAAATGACGCAGTGCTGGAGGGCACAGAGTCATCTGCGGCCATGTTGGAAAGTCCCCCAAAGGTAAGGGGACAAACCCACACAACACTACCTGTGGACAGAGGTGAAAAATCACCTAGTCCACAGAGATTGAGAGAGTAGAGTGAAGGAAGAAACCTCCAACTTCTCCCCTCTCTTCACTCATAATGCAGTGGATGGAGCCCCGTGTCCCAGGAGAGGAGGGGACCTACAACCGGGGCTCAAATTAGGGTTGGGATTGGCCCACCAGCACCCTCAATCCGTGCCCCGGGTGTCCGTATGGCTATCTGTTGGCCATTGTCGGGTTCAACATTGTATATGTGATATTTAAATAAAGAAGACTATGGCAAAATATTAGCCAAACAGAAGGGTATCTACCCAATAAAATACTGGAGCTGAAGCTCCTATGGATTGTCAACAAAATTTATTTGTGTGTTGTACAGTTGAAATTTTTTTTATGTCTAATGAATTATATAATAATGGAGAACATGTAGGTATCAGCAGCTAGAGTTTGACTGAAAAAGCATATTAAGATTATATTTTTATATATTTTGAAAAAGAACATTTCATTTTAGAGCGCACAGCATTAGTATTTCCTGAAAAGCATACCACAACCAACATAATATACCAGTTGATTACCAATTGGCCGGTAAGTTATAAAACTACAAAGATTAGGACTACAGGAAAGGTTTGTATGACAGAAAATCATTCAGACCTGGGTAATGTAATGCTGCAAGATTTTGAATCCACCGGGTTTCGTGTTGGAGCAGTATTTTGTCATAATCCCCATCTCTTTTGTTTGGGGGGATATGTTCTAAAGCGAAAAAAATGCATAATTTTGCAGTTGAACTGATGGTATAGGCCCATATGTCTACTTATAGGGGTTTCCATTTTCATTTTTGCAACCAAAGACACATGGTCTCTTATTCGGTTGAAGAAAGGTCTTTTGGTTTTGCCAATATAGAATGCTCCACAATCACAGAACATGATATAGATAATACCTATCGATTAGCAATTTATTCTAGATAATGGTCTGTATGTGCGACCGTTGAGTAGGACAATGGACGCAGATGCAAAAATGTACCTACAGTAATTGCAAGTTCCACACGGGAAGGTACCTGAGGTTCTGACCGATCTGTTTGTATTAGGGGTATAATGGCTGTGTACCAGTTTGTCTTTTATGGATCTGGATCTCCTCTAGGTAATTTCTGGATGGGTTTTAAGATGTTTGTAGACAGAGCTGTCAGCCATTAATAAATACCAGTATTTTTTGAAAATTGATCTGACCTGTTGATGCTGACCAGAGAATCGAGTAATTGTTCTCACAGCATCTTCAGATCCAGATTTTCTTTTTTTGTTGTTCTGAAGCAAAAGCGCCCTGGTGGGGATTTTCGCTTTGTGGTAAGCTCGTTTGAGGCAATTTCTACTATAGCCTCTTTCTAATAAGCGTTTCTGTAAGGCCTTTGCTTCTTCTTCAAAGTCCTCCTCTAGGCTGCAATTCCTCCTAAGGCGGAGATATTGGCCATAAGGAATGTTGGTGATTAACGATTTGGGGTGTGAACTGTGGGCATGTAGGATTAAATTCCCACTAGATGGTTTTCGGTATAGGGTGGATCCCACCGTTCCATCAGAGTGAATGAAGATCCTTACATCCAAAAAATTCAAGAATTGTTGGTGACATTCCATCGTGAATTGGAGATTAAAAGTGTTAATCCTCAAATCATTCATGAATTACTTTAATTCCTCAAAGGTCCATACCATGATTATATCATCTACAGCAGGGATATGCAATTAGCGGACCTCCAGATGTTGCAGAACTACAAGTCCCATGAGGCATAGCAAGACTCTGACAGCCACAAGCATGACACCTAGATGCAGAGGCATGATGGGACTTGTAGTTTAGCAACAGCTGGAGGTCCGCTAATTGCATATCCCTGATCTACAGGGTGGGCCATTTATATGGATACACCTTAATAAAATTGGAATGGTTGGTGATATTAACTTCCTGTTTGTGGCACATTAGTATATGCGAGGGGGAAACTTTTCAAGATGGGTGGTGACCACGGCGGCCATTTTGAAGTCGGCCATTTTGAATCCAACTTTTGTTTTTTCAATAGGAAGAGGGTCATGTGACACATCAAACCTATTGGGAATTTCACAAGAAAAACAATGGTGGTGCACCATCTTGCTGGAACTATGATGTCGGTGATAGGGAATTGCAGGCCATCAAGTCGGCTTTGGAGGAATGGCGGTACCTCCTGGAAGGAGCAGCTCACCCGGTATTGGTTTTTACTGACCATAAAAACCGTAAAAAAAAACACATGCTGTGAAGATACGAGATGTGCAGCACCTGAAACTACGGATACTGGAAGCCTGTGCTAGCATTTCTCCTGCGGTGTTGCTATCAGTGTGTGAAGAGGGTTGCATTGACAATCCAACACAATGGGCAGCACATTGAACACATTTTATAAGTGGTCAGAAACTTGTAAATAACTCATGAAAGAATAAAGTTACGTTAAAACCAAGCACACCATTGTTTTCTTGTGAAATTCCCAATGAGTTTGATGTGTCACATGACCCTCTTCCTATTGAAAAAACAAAAGTTGGATTCAAAATGGCCGACTTCAAAATGGCCACCATGGTCCCCACCCATCTTGAAAAGTTTCCCCCCTCACATATACTAATGTGCCACAAACCGGAAGTTAATATCACCAACCATTCCCATTTTATTAAGGTGTATACATATAAATGGCCCACCCTGTATAAATCTTCACCATAAAAGTATCTTGGCGAAAGATTCCTGTAGATCATCCCTGTAGGAATAGATCACGTCCCCCCCAGGTACAGATTGGCGTAGGACTTGGTCCCCATCGCTACGCCCTGCACCTGGAGGAAGTGGGAACCTCCAAACATAAATAGGATGTTGTTCAGAATAAAGGATAATAAATCCAGAACAAATTGATTGTATGGCCAAGAGGTGTCCGGTCGTTCTGACAGAAAAGACCCAACTATCTCCACCCCCTTTGCGTGTGGTATTGAATTGTATAAGGCCTCCTCGTCTATAGCTACCAACCACGAGCCCTGTGGGCCATGTAGGCCCTCAGGAGGTCATTGGTGTCCTGCAAATAGGAGGGTTTTGCCAGGACATGCGGGCGGAGGTGGTCATCCACCAATTGGCTAGCTGTCTCAGTGAGGCAGCCATTTCCAGACACAATTGGTCGTCCAGGGGGACGGGTCAGGTTTTTGTGAATTTTGGGTAATGCGTAAAGCGTGGGTGTTCTTGGATGTTTTATGTTTAAAAATTCCCAAGTTTTTTTATCAATTAAATCTTTGTGATAAGCTGTACTAATTCGTTTTCTGTACCTCAACTGGATATGTTAAAAACGAAGGAAGGAAAAAGGAAGAACGCACCGGTGAGCCCAGCAACATCAAAAGACCACAGAAAACAACTGTGGTGGATGACCGAAGAATTCTTACCACGTGAAGAAAACACCCTTTACAACAGTTGGCCAGATCAAGGACACTCTCCAGGAGGTAGGTGTATGTGTGTCAAAGTCAAAAATCAAGAGAATACTTCACCAGAGTGAATACAGAGGGTTCACCACAAGATGTAAATCATAGGTGAGCCTCAAAAACAGGAAGGCCCGATTAGAGTTTGCCAAACAACATCTAAAAAAGCCTTCACAGTTCTGGAACAACATCCTATGGACAGATGAGACCAAGATCAACTTGTACCAGAGTGATGGGAAGATAAGAGTATGGAGAAGGAAAGGAACTGCTCATGATCCAAAGCATACAACCTCATCAGTGAAGCATGGTGGTGGTAGTGACATGGCGTGGGCATGTATGGCTGCCAATGGAACTGGTTCTCTTGTATTTATTGATGATGTAACTGCTGACAAAAGCAGTAGGATGAATTCTGAAGTGTTTCTGGCAATATTATCTGCTCATATTCAGCCGAATGCTTCAGAACTCTTTGGACGGCGCTTCACAGTGCAGATGGACAATGACCCGAAGCATACTGCGAAAGCAACCAGAGTTTTTTAAGGGAAAGAAGTGGAATGTTATGTATGCAATAGCCAAGTCAATCATCTGACCTGAATCCGATTGAGCATGCATTTCACTTGCTGAAGACAAAACTGAAGGGAAAATGCCCCAAGAACAAGCAGGAACTGAAGACAGTTGCAGTAGAGGCATGGAAGAGCATCACCAGGGATGAAACCCAGCGTCTGGTGATGTCTATGCATTCCAGACTTCAGGCTGTAATTGACTGCAAAGGATTTGCAACCAAGTATTTAAAAAGTGAAAGTTTGATGTATGATTGTTAATCTGTCCCATTACTTTTGGTCCCTTAAAAAGAGGGTGGCACATATACAAACTGCTGTAATTCCTACACCGTTCACCTGATACGGATGTAAATACCCTCAAATTAAATTTAAGGAGAAACCCCTATCATATATGGAAAACCCCACATAAAGGGGACACACGAGACCAAATCAAAGAGAAAACTGTATAAAAATTGTATTTTATTGGTATACCGCTAAAACAGTAATGATGAAATGCTCCTGGAACAGATGAGCACATCATTCAAAATGTATAAAAGCAATCTGTTGAGATAATCAAAACAATATAATTCATAATGATAGAGTAACCAGAAAACATAATATACAGTAGTCGTGTAAGGGCGACACATTTCGCTGAGGAGCTTCCTCTGGACCTTTTCCCAAGCGACTGTAGGTGAACAGAATGTACAAATTACATCTTAATATTGCATTTTAATAAACAGAATAATCAAATAAATGCTGCAGCATAACGGCGTGTGTAGGGCTTACATGACTGCCAAATGCTCCCATGGGTCCAAGGTACTCAGGGAGGCGGACACAGGGAATGAATAAGTGAAGTATGGCCAAATGGATCTATCTATAGTATGAAAGAAAACCGTTTGTAAGAATAATTATAGTATTAATGGACAAGTGTCCATCATAATTCAACATTCAAATTGTCATAATGACAATATATGAATATATATACCACACATCCATATATGAACATAGCCAGATAAAAAGATATTGGTTGTATAAAAAAAACAAAAAAGAGAGCAGATTGGATCAGGTAGGAGGTATAGAGGATTATATATATGTACCTTAGTGTTACACCACGAGGGACGGGGGGCGATATATCTGACCCAAAACAAAAAAATGAAAATAGGAAGCAGCCGTGTATATGTATAAGGATCTAGGTGACAAAAGAGGCATATTACAGGGGTATCAAATCTCCCAATAGTATAGCTAGATATAAATAATAGTATATATTTACCTTGTATAACTAATATGGGGTCAAAACAACAAATCCTACTAGGATGTAGATAGCTAGGAAGGCATCATGAGCTTTCCAAAATGTTTTTAGAAAATCGAAATAAGAGAATGTGTATATATATGATTAATATAAATCTAGCAACTTGGTATTTGCATAGATGTACATAAATGGTACAATGCCTGTATATGTGGTATAAGGAGCCATCATAGAGGAATGTAGAGATTTGTAAACAATGTTGAATGTTCAACTTTAAGAGCGAACACAAAAACCTGAAGGAAGAGGGATGCTAGTTATTCAAGGATGGCCCCTACTAGCCAGTAGTGTTGAAAATACATGCAATTGAATGCTTTACCTGTTAGTTTAATTCAATAAGCTTCATACAGAAAAAGAAAGATGAAGTGGTGGCCCCCATCAGCCAGTAGTATGTGGAGGGAATCGTCCCCGTGGCTGGAAAATATCCAACAATAGAGGTCTATCAATGAAAGGATTAGAAGAGCAAAAGGTCCAGTTCAATAAATGTCAAGATGCGCCTACCTTCTCCAATATAGGGGTGCTCATGTGTCCGCCAACATAAGACGCCGTGATGGTATCTTGGCTTTATCCCCCGCCGCGGCGCGTGCACACCCACTCTCGTCAGATGCGGGAGGCGTGTCAATGACGTCGCTGGAACACAACGTCAGCAGGCGTTGCGACCTTGCGACTTCACAGCCGGCTGCTCATTGTGCATACACAAGCTGCACTGTGCTTTGTGAATGGTCCCGCAGTGTTCTGGTACCTGTAATGTGTCCTAGAGGGCTGCAGTCAAGGAAGGGGGTAGGAGAACTTCCACTTGAATTGCCTAGGCGATCTGAGTGGGAGTGGGTGTAACGGAACCCTATCACACTCCACTTGAGTGCTTCCATCAGTATACCTGTCACGTACTTGGTGGTGGAGTCTGTTGTGCAGGGAACAACCTCTTTTACTATAACGACTCGCGGACCCCCGGAAGTGGGAACAGGGAGTTCAGGAGTACAGGGTGGCACGAGGGCTTGACAAGGTGGCTGGTGCTGGTGCAGGAGTCTTGCTGCAGATGGCGTGAAGGTTACCGTTGGCCACTGGTTGTCAACGGCAGAGGGGCCGGGAGCCCGTGCAATAGGCAGAGGGATGATCAGAGGCAGGCCGGGTTGTCAGGAGGCGGGCAGTGCAGGACCGCGGGAGTAGGCAGAGTATTAGGGGTCACAAGCCGGGTTGTCAGGAGGCAGGCAGGGAGGTACAGAGCAGCAGGCAGAGAATAGTCGGGGTCACAAGCCGGGGTCGGTGCAGGCACACAGTGGTGAGAGTAAACAAGCCGGGTCACAGGAAACAGGAAGTCAGATGAACAGGTCACTCAGGAACACGGATACGCTGTAGACAGGACAGCACTTGCTGCAGGGTGATTCTGGCTTAAATAGGCTGTTTGGCGCCAATGACGGTGGGCGCGTACAGGCGCGCGTACAAGCTTTGTGCCCCCAAGAACAGTCCTTGGGGCCACAGTTCTTTCCTGACATTGCCCCCCCCCAAGGGGCAGCCTCCGGATGCCCAGCCGGGCCATCAAAACCGGATGGTTTCTCCAGAATGCTCGAACAAGATCTCCTGCGTGCAAGTTACTCTCCGGCTCCCAGGAGTTTTCCTCCGGCCCATACCCTTTCCACTTGACCAAGTATTGAATACGGCTTCCTCTCTTTCTACAGTTTAACCACTTGCCGACCGCCGATCGGCATCTGACGGCGGCAAAGTGGCTCGTTCCCGCAAATCGCCGTCATAAGACGGCGGCTGCGGGAAAGAGTTTAGTGAGCGTGCGCGCGCCGCCGGAGGCGCGCCCGCGCGCTCACTGTGTCCAGGGGGGGCCAGGGAGCGGGTGCGGCGGCTTCGATTGCCGCCGGCTACCCGCGATGTGAGCGAGACCCCCCCGGTAGCGCCCATCGGCCGCCGTTAGCTTCGGCGGCGTGGGCGAGGGACCGGGGGGGACCTGTGT
>BLSH010286346.1:512792-523422 GCA_018402905.1 Glandirana rugosa | reverse complement strand
AAAATCCTTTCTTGTATTAAGAGAGGTATGGACTCCAGAGACAGAGACATTATTTTGCCCCTGTACAAATCATTAGTAAGACCTCATCTGGAATATGCAGTTCAGTTTTGGGCACCTGTTCTCAAAAAGGATATCGGGGAACTGGAGAAAGTGCAGAGAAGGGCAACCAAACTAATAAGAGGCATAGAGGAGCTCAGCTATGAGGAAAGATTAGAGGATCTGAATTTATTCTCACTTGAGAAGAGGAGATTAAGGGGGATATGATCAACATGTACAAGTATATAAGTGGTCCATATAGTGAACTTGGTGTGGAGTTATTTACTTTAAGGTCATCACAAAGGACAAGGGGGCACTCTTTACGTCTAGAGGAAAAAAGATTTCATCTACAAATACGGAAAGGTTTCTTCACAGTAAGAGCTGTGAAAATGTGGAATAGACTCCCTCCAGAGGTGGTTTTGGCCAGCACAGTTGATTGCTTTCAAAAAGGCCTGGATTCTTTCCTTAATGTAAATAATATAACTGGGTACTAACATTTTTAGGTAAAGTTGATCCAGGGTGAATCCGATTGCCTCTCGGGGAATCAGGAAGGATTTTTTTCCCCCGTTATAGCAAATTGGATCCATGCTTTGCTGGGGTTTTTTGCCTTCCTCTGGATCAACTGTGGGTGAAGGATTGTATATGGGATTATTTGGTTGTGTATGTGTGTATATATATGTATATATATATATATATATGTATATATATATATTTTTTTGGTTGAACTGGATGGACTTGTTTCTTTTTTCAACCTGACTAACTATGTAACTAAGTTCCTCGGGCACAAAGATTTTGTTGTTGTGCCAGAGTAGCCCCTCCTTGGCCTGTAATGTGGTGTCCAAAAGGTTAGTGTATCTGGTTGAAGCCCGCTGGATTCATGCCACTAGATCTTCCTGCATCAGCAGGAAGTTTCCGGAGGGGAGTATTGTGTCAAAAGGTATAGGATCTCCGAGTTTGTTGAACACGCGCAAAAGTGCATCAGGTTTCGTGTTCTTTGACCCTGGCCTATATGTAATGTGCAGAGAGAACCTCGAAAAGAAGAGTGCCCATCTGGCCTGCCGGAGTTTCAGTCTTTTAGCTGTTCGCAAGTATTTGAGGTTTTTGTGGTCGGTACAGACCAAGATCGGATGTGTAGCCCCTTCCAGGAGGTAGCGCCATTCCTCAAGTGCTGACTTGATGGCCAGAAGCTCTCTGTCCCCCACGTCGTAATTCCTTTCAGGTGCGGTTAGCTTGCTGGAGAAGAAGGCAACAGGGTGGAGCAAGGCCTTTGTGCCTTGCCTTTGAGAAATCACTGCTCCCACTGCTGTGTCCGAAGCGTCCACTTCAAGGGCGTAGGGGAGAGCTGGGTCCGGGTGTTTAAGAACTGGTGCAGATGTAAACATCTTCTGGAGGGTCTCAAAAGCTGCCTGAGCCTTGGGGGACCAGCAAAACTGGTTATTCTGTTTGGTCAATTGTGTGATAGGTGACACGATAGCAGAAAACCCCTTAATAAATTTTCAATAAAAGTTAGCGAATCCGATGAAACACTGGATTGCCTTCTTGGTCGGTCGGCACCGGCCACTCCAGGATGGCTGAGACCTTCTGGGGGTCCATCTCAATGCCAGAGACTGAGATGACCAACCCCAGGAACTGAATGCTCTGGCGTTCAAATTCACATTTTTCGGGCTTGGCATAAACCCCATGCTGACGGAGTCGGGTTAGAACACACTTGATGTGTTGACGGTGCTCCACCAAAGTTGGGGAGAAAATCAGGATGTCATCCAAATACACAATAACGAATAAGTCTAGGTAGTCTCTGAAAATATCTTTAACTAAGTGCTGAAACGTGGCGGGTGCATTACAGAGCCCAAATGGCATCACCAAGTATTCGAAATGGCCGAACCGGGTACGGAAGGCGGTCTTCCATTCTTCGCCCTCCCGGATTTGGACCAAATTATAGGCTCTACGGAGGTCCGGCTTGGTGAAGATAGTGGCCGTGGCTAGGCTCTGAAACAATTCAGGTACCAGCGGAAGTGGGTAACGATTCTTTATCATGATGTTGTTTAGTTCCTGATAATCTATACAGGGCCGTAAGGAGCGGTCCTTTTTTTCCACGAAGAAGATACCCGCTCCTGCGGGTGACGTGGATGGCTGGATGAGTCATCGAGGTAAGTTTTGAGAGCGTTTAGCTCTAATTCTTTCAAAGGGAAGATTCTTCCGAAGGGGATCTCCGCCCCAGGGAGAAGCTCGATGGGGCAATCATAGCGCCTATGAGGTGGAAGGAGCTCAGCCCCCTTTTTGTTAAAAACATCCAGAAAAGCATGGTACTCCGGGGGAACCAACTGGCAGGTATCAGGTACAGAGTCCAAACATAGTAAGGTAGGGGTTGCCTCAGGCGCTTCTGGCCGACAGTGTTGGAGGCAGTAGGGGGATCAAAATTGCATTCTTCCTGTAACCCAGTCAATGCTGGGATTGTGTGCCCGTAGCCATGGCAGGCCCAGAATAATGGGAAACAACGGTGATGCAATTGCATCCAGTCGGAGCAGTTCTTGGTGGCCATCGGCAGTAGTGGCTAACAATGGAACAGTTTCATGGGTGACCGGACCAGATTTTAAAGCTGTTCCGTCAGCAAGGTGTACTATCATACCGCGGGCATTGGGTTGCAATGGAATCTGGTGCTGAGTGGCAAATAACAAGTCTATGAAGCAACTACATGCTCCGGAGTCCACGATAGCGGAAACTGTAATATTCCCTCTAGGAAGTTTTAGCAAGAGAGACACTGCTATGTGGAATAGGTTGCTGGGTGGGGCTGGTGCTACAGTTGTAACGATGGTGAGGCATTTGAGTTGCTTGGCCGGGCAGGACCTCACATAATGTCCGGCTTCGCCACAGCATAAACAGAGGTTGCTTCCCCGCCGGTGTTGTCGCTCTTCAGGGGTGAGCAGAGGACGAGGCAACGTCCGGGCAGACCGGACCTCCCCTATATGTTCCCTATTTGAATGGTCAAGTCTATGAGACCGTCCAGGGAGCTGGGAACAACAATTCGTGCTAGTTCGTCTTTCAGGGGCTCAGAGTGCCCAATACAAAACTGGTGCCGGAGGGCGGCCTCGTTCCAGCCAGCGTCAGAACTCCAGCGCCTGACCTTGGAGACATAGTCTTCTGTGGGTCCATGCCCCTGTTGTAAAGTGTGCAGCGCCGCTTCTGTGGTGGCCGTCTGGTGCGGGTCCGCATAGAGCAGGGACATTTCCTGGAAAAAGGAGGTGAGGTCATTCAGAGATGTCGCCTTCCGTTCCAGGGATATCACGAAGCCCACCTTAGTGGCTTTGAGAGCGAACGTGCGTGGCTGTAGGGTGAAGTATAATTGGCACACACTCCGGAAAGCCCGAAACTTGCTGCGATCCCCCAACAACCTCTCGGGTGTGGGGACCTCGGGCTCCAGGAACATCTCTGCTGCGACTGTGGCCAAGGTAGGAGATGAGAGTTTCAGGACATGTTCCTCCAAACATTGGCATTCCTCTTGCAAGGTCTGGATGGCCTGTGTGAGGCCGGTAAGGTGTTGACAGAGTTCGTCCGTCGGAGAGGGTCCCTGCATAGACTCAGGCATGGCTATCCTGTACTGTCACGTACCTGGTGGTGGAGTCTCTTCTGTAGGGAACAACCTCTCTTACTATGCCGACTCGCAGACCACTGGAAGTGGGAACAGGGAGTCCGGGAGTACAGGGTGGCACGAGGGCTTGACAAGGTGGCTGGTGCTGGTGCAGGAGTCTTGCTGCAGATGGGGTGAAGGTTACCGTTGACCACTGGTTGTCACTGGCAGAGGGGCCGGGAGCCCGTGCATTAGGCAGAGGGATGATCAGAGGCAGGCTGGGTCGTAGGGAGGCGGTGCAGGACCGATGGAGTAGGCAAAGAGTATTAGGGGTCACAAGCCGGGTTGTCAGGAGGCAGGCAGCGAGGTACAGAGCAGCAGGCAGAGAGTAGTCAGGGTCACAAGCTGGGGTCGGTGCAGATAGACAGTGGTGAGACGTATAAACAAACCGGGTCACAGGAAGTCAGATGAACAGGTCGCTCAGGAACACGGATACGCTGTAGACAGGACAGCACTTGCTGCAGGGTGCTGCTGGTTTAAATAGGCTGTTTGGCGCCAATGACGGCGCACACGTGCACGCACCGGCGCGCACAAGCTACGTGCGCCCACGCACAGTCCTTGGGGCCACAGTTCTTTCCTGACAATACTGCTTGCTCCAGTCTGGACCATTAGATATTACAGCCACATATTGTAACCAAGAACCAGGCAAGTTCCATTACAAAGCTGGAACATAGAATGTTTATTTGAACAAACTCACACAAGTATATACACCAGGAGGACCCCCCCCTTCTGATCATATTATCCTAGCAATACAAACTGTAACCAGAAACAGAGTTAACATAGCTAATTAACTATTCATTCAACCAGCCTAAGTGAGGTTTGACCTTTTAGGTCAGATTGTCATCTTCTAGCTTAGAATACACAATCCACATTATCAGAAGTATAAACAACTTCACACAATAGCATGAGTCCCCTATCCATCTCCCACATTGTACAGAGGCCAATGTGATCAGCTCTTTCAATTAACATGTATAGTTCAGAATCAAATAAACCAGGAATAGTCTTTGTATATTTCCTGGAAAATATTATCAATAAATATTACTGTTCCATTTTAAGTAAGCCAAACCACTTTCTCAGTGTCCATTAAATAGCTGTCCATCATTTTCACCCTGTGACCCTAATAGACACAGGGTGACTTAGACATAGGAGGTGAATGGGGAGCTGAAACAAGGGTTTCCCAACCTCACCAAGGGATTCTGGGTTCCATGGGCCCTGCACCTAAAGTGCCTCCCATCACAGTGGGTACCTGTCAAAACCAGGTACCTGCCCCCCCCCCCAAAAAAAAATATCATCTAAATGGGGTAGAGAGGAAGGGTGTAGAAAAAGAGCAGAATTTATCTTTTTTGAATGAAATAGAATAGAACGTTTACAAAATAAAAACAGGTGTTATTAATTATAATGCTACACAATTGTTCAATTAACCAGTTCCCGACCACTCACTGTGTAGCGAGGGAGCCAGGGAGCTGGTAGGGCGGACTCTATATCTGCCGGCTACCCGCGATCGCTCCCCTGCAGTGACAGAATGGGGACCGCTAATGTAAACAAGCGGATACCCATTCTGTCAGGGGGGAAGGAGTGATCGTATGCTCCCTGTGTATGGGAGCTGCGATCACTCTCCTCCCACAGTCAGCCCAGCCCCATACAGTTAGTAACGCATCCCAGGGAACACATGTAACCCTTTGATCGCCCCCTAGTGTTAACCCCTTCCCTTCCAGTGACATTTACACAGTAATCAGTGAATTTTTATAGCACTGATTGCTGTATAAACGCCAATGGTCCCAAAAAAGTGTCAAAATGGTCCGACATGTCCCCCACAATGTCGCAGTCCCGCTAAAAATCCCAGATCACCGCCATTACTAGTAAAAAAATACTAAAAATAAAAACCCCATAAATTAGTTCTCGTTTGTAAACGCGGCAACATTTGCGCAAACCAATCAATATACATTGATTGCGTTTTTTTTTTTTTTTTTTACCAAAAATATGAGGAAGAATATATATTGGCCAAACTGATGAATAAATTCGTTTTTTTATATATCTTTTTTTGGATATATATTTTAGCAAAAACTAAGGAATGTTGTTTTTATTTTGCAAAATTGTGGCTTTTTGTTTATAGTGCAAAAAATAAAAACCGCACAGGTGATCAAATACCACCAAAAGAAAGCTCTATTTGTGTGGAAAAAGGGGCGTTAATTTCGTTTGTGTACAACGTCGCACCACCGTGTAATTATCAATTAAAGCGACACAGTGCCGAATCACAAAAAGTGCTCTGGTCATAAAGGGGGAAATCCTTCCGGGGCTGAAGTGGTTAATAGACCTCTTACAACATTACAAAACACTTCCAAAATAAAGCTAAAATCTCTCTTGTACTGCTCTGGTCTTTTTTTACACAGCAGTAAGAGAAGTATTTAAAGCTAGTTTTTGAAGATAGAAAATATACTACTACTGCTGCTATAATATGACTACACTACGCATACAGTTAAATTGAACGGGGAGTTTCATTTATAATGGGCGTTAATGTTTGTCTTTTTTAGCCTTACATTTTCTTAGATCTTACGTTTGGGGCTGGGTTCTGTAGCACAGAAGCCTTTGAAGATCTTTGGATGGGAAAATCCTCCATTTCTAAGTACGCATCTTAAGTCCTGTTAGCGAGACCTAATTTTTTATTTCATCTGTCCACGGGCCTTCAAAGCTTCTAAAGTTTAAAATTTAGAGATCGATTCTAATATCCACCCACAATCTGTAAGTTTGAACACAAGCAGATATTGTGTAAATAATAATAAGACCCCTTTCACACCAAGGCGTTTTTGCTCTAAAATTAGCACATAAAAAGCGCATCAAAAACACTCCCCATGCATCTCAAAGGATGCTTTCACACTGAGGCGTCGCGCTTGCTAGGCGTTGAAAAAAGTCCTGCAAGCAGCATCTTTTCAACTTGTTTTGTGCGCTCAAAATAGCGCCTCAAATACGCCCATGTCCATTGAAAATAATGGTTAAGCGCTTGAAAAGCGCATGGAATGTGCACTGAGGCTGTGGAAAGGTCACATGATTGAAACACAAACGCTTGAAAAGCACTTAAAAAACGCCATTAGAGGGGTGCTATTTATAGCACCAGCGCTTCAAAAGCTCGGCAAAAAAGCACACTAAAATCATGGTGTTTTACAGGATTTTTTCCAATGCCTTGGTGTGAAAGGCGTCTAAAAAATATGTAAAGTGCCTGTATTTCTAAGGATCACTAAGCTTGTGAGTTCTGGGTTAACATTCAACTGTAGCTGTACTTTGGTTATGTGTATTTATTCAAATAACATCCTCTTCCTTTTCTTTGCATCTTCTGTCCTTTTCACATATCCTTCCCAGCAGTGACTAAGCTGCTACTGTTTGCTTCAGGTTGCTGAAACCACATGGCAAAGGTAGGCCATACATTATACAATTTTCTTTCCTTTAACCACAGGTTGAAGGAAAGAAAATGGCTCAATTCCTCCATCAACACATTCAGTGTTGATGGGGGCCTCCTTCCCGCTGGGCATTCTGACAGCAGGGGGTTTTCTTGCCGTCAGAACACAGTGATCACTGCTTCTGGCTATAGCCAATGGCAGCGATTGAGTGAAAAAAAAAAAAAAAAAAAGACAGGCTTGTTGTACTGAACTCAATTGATATATTAACTTCAGTTCAACGGGCCTGCCCATAGATGCATCAAAATTTGGCCAGTTCCTGCTGAACTGGCCACATTTTGATCTGTCTATGGTCAGCCAAAAACAAAATGGAGAAAAAGTGGTACCTTTAATCTATTTATTATACCTAAATGATGTTGACACTGGCATGAAGATACCTTTTATGTGGTGCCATTGACAGAAGTAGCTCTTATCTAAAGTCACCGTAATCCAACTAATCCAAATATTACATTACCATACAGAGAAGTTAAAGTGATTGTAAAGTCTTGCTTATTTAATTACCATAAACAGGTTTATACTTGCCTGCCTCTTTTGTTTCTGCCCCCATAGAAAGTTGCTTGCTATGGAGACGGACATGCAAGCTCTCTCCTGAGCCGGGTTGTATGTGTCCATAGACACACACAGCACAGCTTGACCCTGCCCCCACTCTCTGCTCACAGGACTTGATTGACAGCAGCATGAGCCAATGGCTACCACTGCTATCAGCAAAGCCTGTGAGAACAGGAAGAGGGGAGAGAAAACCTGCAGCCAGGCAGAGAGCTGGAACAATAAAGGTCTCAGGTATATGTTGGGGGGATATACTTTAACTTAAAAAACATTAGGGTTTACAATCACTTTAAAGAGTTCAAAGTTATTAAGTGCCCATAAGGAGCACTTTTCCTACAAAACCCTATTTTGTTTACAGCAGTGCACCAACTGGACCAATACAGAACAAGACTGGAACATCAGACTATATTACCCAATCACTTGATATATTTAGTCTCCTGGGTGGTTGATTGACTGTTTAATACAACAGATATACTTTCTTTGCTTCTCTTTTCACTGCTTCTGGTTAGAACAATTTCCATATTGTTCAGCTTTATAAGTACAATCTGGCATCCCTGTTATGATTGGGTTTAAATTGAACTCTTCCTTGTTATTTATCTTGCACACTTTTCTTGTATCTGATATCCTAGCTTCCTTCCTATTTTTTTTAATTCCAATCCTATTAAGCCCCTTGTCATTAGCTGGTATCAAAGTTCAGGTTAATATCCTTAGAAAACCTTGGCAATACCAAAGGAAACATAAACCAGATGATATATGACTCTTCAATAGCTATACACAATGGTTTCATCTTTACTAGCATTGAAATTTGCTAATCTCAGAAGGAAACTTATACATATCCAAAAATATTGGTAGAAGTGCAAATAAACCTTTACTGGTTTACCTTGTAGACAGACGTTGCTGTTCCATCCCTTTGCAAAATGTACCTGGCTGTCATGTTGATCCAAATTCCTAAAGTAAACTACAATGAGCAAAATTATAAAATACAACACTTTTGTGTTTGCCCCTATTTATCATTAGCTGAACTCAAAGATCTAGGACTTTCGCTATGTACACAAAATGCCTATTTCTCTCGAATATTGTTCACAAATCTGTCTAAATCTGTTAGTGAGCACTTCTCGTATGCCGAGATAATCCATCCACCTCACAGATGTGGCATATCAAGATGCTGATTAGACAGCATGATTTTTGCACAGGTGTGCCTTAGGCTGGTTACAATAAAAGGCCACTCTAAAATGTGCAGTTTTACGGTATTGGGGGGGGTCCGCAAACCAGTCCGTATCTGCTGTGACCACCATTTGCCTCACGCAGTGCAGCACATCTCCTTCACATAGAGTTGATCAGGTTGTGGCCTGTGGAATGTTGGTCCATTCCTCTTCAATAACTTGTGCGAAGTTGCTGGATATTGGCAGGAACTGGAACACGCTGTTTTATACGCCGATCCAGAGCATCCCAAACATACTCTATGGGTGACATGTTTGGTGAGTATGCTGGCCATGCAAGAACTGGGATGTTTTCAGCTTCCAGGAATTGTGTACAGATCCTTGCAACATGGGGCCGTGCATTATCATGCAACATGAGGTGATGTTTGTGGATAAATGGCATAACAATGGGCCTCAGGATCTTGTAACGGTATCTCTGTGCATTCAAAATGCCATCAATAAAATGCACCTGTGTTTGTTGTCCATAGCATACGCCTGCCCATACCATAACCCACCTCCATGGGCCACTCGATCCACAACATTGACATCAGCAAACCGCTCACCCACACAACGCCATACACGCTGTCTGCCATCTGCCCTGTACAGTGAAAAACAGGATTCGTCCATGAAGAGAACACCTTTCCAAATTGCCAGACACCATCGAATGTGAGCAGTTGCCCACTCAAGTCGGTTACCACGACGAACTGCAGTCAGGTCGAGACCCCCCCCCCCCGATGAGGACGCTGAGCATGCAGATGAGCTTCCCTGAGATGGTTTCTGACAGTTATATGAAAGGGATACATCGCTCTTTCTTCCCCAAAGCTGATACACAAACCAGAGAGCAAAACACTTGCACATAAAGGATCTCTGGAGATCAGTGAACAGAGGAGGGAACGTGATGAGTGGAAGGCACCCACACCAGGCCAGTAAGGTTTAGGTCTCCTTTTAAGTGATACAAGCCCGTAAGATTCCGTTTGTCGTATGGCATAGGAGTCCAACAAATCCGGTGAGTGCGGGCTGATGGCACGAGGACCACAAAAGTCACAGGTTTCTAAGGAGCACTCTGAGCACTGAAGCACTTTTTTCTTGAATGGGACTATAACTCTTTTCTTTCAATTTTTAATTATAATTTTTTTATATACAGTGGTACCTCGGTTCACGAATGCTTCTGTTCAGGAACAACTTGGTGTACGATCAGAAGAGTTCACAAAAAATTTCCTTGGTTCGTGAACTCCGATTCGGATCACAAACACGATTTGTGGCCATTTTCCCTGCTCTGGTGAGATTGTGGGTCACAGAGAGACACAAAGTGTACAGTACTGTGAAGACACTTACAGTGCAGTATTGAGAAGCTTTTTGGTGTGCTTTTTAGCACATAGTTACTGTACTGTACATCCAGTATGGCTCCAAAGAAAATGCAGAGCAATCATGGTGGCAAGAAGAAAGTGCGGAGCAGTAATGCAGGTGACAAGAATGTGCAAAGCACAAATACAGATGACAAGAATGTGCAAGGTTAGAATTCTCTCTCTTCATATTGTACTTTTTTCATAGCTTTGTGGTTCAAAAACAAACAAAAAAAAAAAGATCAGAACTAGAGTTGAGCGAACACCTGGAAGTTCGGGTTCTGCTGGTCCGTCCGAACTTCGGGACAAAGTCCGGGTCCGGGTCCGGACGGAACCCGAACGATCGCACGGAGAAGACTAGCATGTGGTTCAACAAGGACTTGTCTTCGTAAGCACTTGGCTCCATGGTGACATATATTTTTTTAATATTAA
>BLSH010286346.1:474181-502668 GCA_018402905.1 Glandirana rugosa | reverse complement strand
GTTCGGGTCCCCATTGATTTCAATGGGGTTCGTTGTCCGTGCGATCGTTCGGGTTCCGTCCGGACCCGGACCCGGACTTTGTCCCGAAGTTCGGACGGACCAGCAGAACCCGAACTTCCAGGTGTTCGCTCAACTCTATTCATGAATTAAGTTTGTGAACCGAGGTATCACTGTATTCTTTTATTATTTTTTTTGTTGTTTTTGGAATATTGCACATTTGCACAAATATACAGCACTTTGTTAGCACTATCACGGCACTTTATAATCAATACAATCAGCACAGAATATGTATATATTAGCACTTCAAAACTGTTGTCAACATTTTAAGGTTAACTGTTTAAGTAAGGAAGAGAGAGCGCTGTATCCCTTTCTTTTGCTCCCGTAAGGGGATAATTTTATACTGCTGCACCCCCCCCCCCCCGTCATAAAAATGACCATTCAATTCAAGGACCACAGCTCTGGTGGACATTCCTGCAGTCAGCATGGCAATTGCACGCTCCCTCAAAACATGCAACATCTGTGGCATTGTGCTGTGTACTAAAACTGCACATTTTAGAGTGGCCTTTTATGTGGCCAGCCTAAGGCACACCTGTGTGTCTAATCAGCATCTTGATATGCCACACCTGTGAGGTGGATGGATTATCTTGGCAAAAGAGACGTGCTCACACAGACCCCTTTCACACTTGTGTGAGTTGTCCTGCGATTTGGGACTGCAAAGTCGCATGACAAGTCTTTCCCCATTATTTCCAATGAGTACCATTCATATCTGTACAACTTTCAAGTCGTGCCAACTTCAAAGTAGTCCCTGCATTACTTTGGTCCAACTTTGATGCAACTTGAGGTCCATAGATGTCAATGTTAAACCTTCAAAGTCTCATGCAAATCGCACCTGAATAATATAGATGCGATTTCTGTACTATTTCTGTACGACTTTGTAATATGTTTTCGTTGAGCCAAAGTTGCAACAAAGTCAGACCGATCCCAAATTGTGTCAACATTGCTGTTAAATTGCGGCAAAATCGGGTCGCACAAGCGTGAAAGGGGCCTAACCAAGATTTAGAATGATTTGTGAACGATATTTGAGAGAAATAGGCCTTTTGCGTACATAGAAAAAGTTGTAGATCTATAAGTTCAACTCATGATAAATAGGTGCAAACACAAAAGTGTTGCATTTATAATTTTGCTCAGTATATATAGAGTTAAGCCTCGTACACATGGTTCGACGGTCGTACGACTGTACGGACAAATCATATGTTCATCATGTAACTTGCGTACTGACATGCACTACACGATCGCACGACCAAGCCGAACCTAGTGACGTGTTATGAACGTATAAAAAGAAAGTTCAGGTGCATGTAATTAGCGTCCAGCCATTCCTGACTTCTGAGCATGCGTGTTTTGCACAATAGAACTTGTTGGACCAACTTCTCTGTACACACGATACAACGGTCGTACGACTGCTTGTTGGTACTACCAAAGTTTTCTAGTTTGCTCATACAACTCCTGTTGTACGACCGTCGTACGTAGACTGTTCTAATTGCGCGTACTAACGCTCGGATGATCATACAACAAGCGGTCGTACGACCGTCACACCGTGTGTACAAGGCTTAAGGGAGGGTTATAATGCCTGTAAGGGTTACTTTTTGCCATCTGTGTCCCATTGGGGAGATTGACATTCACTTTCTGTCCCATAGGAAGTGAGAGGAAATCACCTCAAATTAAGGGAATCTCTTGGGGAACCCCGGGTCACCAGAACTAGCATCCCCATTGGAAGATTTCCCCTCTTTTACGTTTCTGGGGCCAATCCAAAATTTGGGATTTTCACTTTCAATGATAGTGGTAAACAGAACAATCAGAAAGGATGAATCTCCCTACTGACAGATCCATCCCCACTCTATCCAAAATGTAAAAAAAAAAAAGTTTTGCCTTTAGTTATACTTTAAATACAGCAAGTCACTAACCTGGAACAACTCCGCAGATCAAAAGTTCTGACTCTGACCTGATGTCAGAGGCACCCAAGTTATAGGCAGTTTCAGGAAGGCAGCCTCCTAATTTCCCTCTGCACACATTTCCTTTAATGCATACATGTATCCATTTTAGGCTGTACCCATAGCTCCCAACTGTCCCTGATTTCGAGGGACTGTCCCTCATTTAGAACAAAGTCCCTCCGTCTCTCTTCGCTGTTCATTTGTCCCTCATTCTGGTCTGATTTATATAGTTGTATATAAAATGCACTATTTATCTATCAAAAAGTGTTTCCCAGGGCTAAACCTTTCATCCCATTTCTAAATTTTTGCATTTGTAAATTTAGACAGCCAGTATAAAGCAATAGTAGTGGTAAAAAAACACTTGTGGGTTTAACCAATAATTTTTTTTTGTATGATTCTCCTTTTAAGGGGGTGTGGCAGGGGGTGTGTCCTATGCCTACATACTTTAGCTAATAGGTGTCCCTCGTTCCCATTTCAGAAAGTTGGGAGGTATGCGTACCTAATCATGCTTCTCACTCCTCCAAAGCTGTATCATATTTTCTCCTTGGCTTTCTCTGGAGGGTTTCCCCTGGAGTTTGGCTCATTTAATGAAGTGCACCCCTGACTGTTAAACAAGGGACTTGTATCATGCCACTGAAGATGAGTAAAACCTGTTACACTAGTTGAGCATGATGCCAAATCAATGTATCCTGCAAGTGTTCAGTGATGGGGTTTACTTTAGGCAGGAGTGGCATTATTTAAATAGGATGCCTGGATACCAGAGTGGAAGCATGGTGTCATGAGAGCTGTGGCCTATTATTTCTACACACAGTGAGCAGATAAGGTGGATCTGTATAGGCTTGGGAAGATGCAGAGCAGGAAAGCAGCCAGGGAGAGTGCTGTACTTAGCATGAGAGATATGGAATGGGTTTGACACTTGCCTAGTTCAGATTTGATTCTAAGGAAACCTTTCCTGAAAGAAATACGGAAATTGACGTCGTTGACTTTTCATTTTGATAATGCTAGTTGCCTGGCTGTCATGTTGAATGCGGCTTTAGTACTTTGGGTCATTAGGGCAGGACAAGTATGCAAATAAGGGGTTTCCTTTATACTCTCACTCTCCTGATCTCCATGCTTGTTCTGGGAAGGTGACTATAAACCAAAGGATCATCATACTTGCAAAAATAATGTAATAATTCCTTATCTGTACAACTGATCTTTACTCTATTTAACAGCTATGGTGTCTAAAGCATCTTTAACATTTGACATTCTTATAGGTGTGTTGGATACCTGAGCAGCACTTCACCTGCTGGGCCCTGTCTGATACTAGTGTCTGCTGTCTTGATGCAGGGGTTGGTGGATGGAAGCACCGAGCACAGAGAAGGACTAGGCATCTAATGCTTCTGTAAATTCTAAATTCCTAAAATTCTTCAGGAAGCTTAGCTCTTCAAGAGAGTGAAGACTGACAATGAGACCTGTGGAACAGGAAACTATTTGCTTCTTTGCAAACTAATTAAATTAGTCTTTTTAGCCCTTTCACTTTGAGCCACTTCAGCCCCAGAAGGATTTCCCAGTTTAGGACCAGAGCACTTTTTGCGATTCGGCACTGCGTCGCTTTGACTGACAATTGCGCGGTCGTGCGACGTTGTACCCAAACAAAATTTGCATCCTTTTTTTCCCACAAATAGAGCTTTCTTTCGGTGGTATTTGATCACCTCTGCGTCATTTCTGATCACCGCTATAAACAAAAAAAAGAGCAACAAAAAAAAAAAAAAACATTTCTTACTTTTTTGCTAAAATACAAATCCAAAAAAAAGTATAAAAAAACATTTTTTTCATCGGCTTTGGCCGATTTATATTCTTCCTCATGTTTTTGGTAAAAAAAAAAAAAATCTCAATTTGCGTTTATTGATTGGTTTGCGCAAAAGTTGCCGCGTGTATGAATGATGAGAATTCATTTGTTTTTTTTAAATTTTTTACTAGTAATGGCAGCAATCTGCGATTTTTAGCGGTACTGCAATATTGCGGTGGACATGTCGGACCATTTTGACACTTTTTTGGGACCACTGGCGACCAGTGCTATGAAAATGCACTGATTACTGTGTAAATGCCATACACTAAATGCGTAGAGCTTTAAGGATGCAATTCCCAGATCTAATCATGGTTACAACTTTACTATATCAGAAAGCTCCAATGGGTTCTAAGTCTTTTTTTTATTATGCTTTATTTATGAAACATGATGCAATATGTTTGAAGTTCTTGACTCTAACTATGTATAATTTTATGTATAACAGAAATTACTAATTCAATGTATTTATTACATAGATTTCATGATAAAGTGTTGCAATAAATGTATTTACACCTTTACTTTTCGTGTTGATACTTGACTCATATAAAGTCTCAAAAAAAACATCCTTTTTTTTCCACATATCTTTTTTTTTGGTAAAATATAAACTATAGAGTTTGCAATGAGTATATAGAAATCAAACATATCAAGTGTCAAAATTATGTGTGCATATGGAATGGCAAAAAAACATAGCTCCCTAACTGGCAATGCTTTAAAAGTCGTTAAAGCTCATCCATTTAGAGCTAAGGCTGGGTTCACACATGTCTGGCTGCAGTTTGTAGTCCAGAGTGCGTTTCTGTTCACTGGTTCAGGTGTGATTCAGGCGCAAATTTTTACCTGAATTCGCACCTGAACCGGATCCAAAAACGCACAGGGCCCTTTTTCAAACCCGCCAATCAGGAGCCAGGTCTGTGAGATCAGAATAAAGAAGAAAATGGTTATGCGATGCTTGATGGAGATAAGGAATTTGGTTGCTGCTTTCACTGAATGTGTATCACACAACATGAAATGATTAAATGGATGACGTGTGAAAGCGCTACCAAAGGATGAATGAGCAATGTCAAATGCGCTAAACAATATTGCCAGTTCAGTACATATTATATAATATTAAAATATGACATAAATAATAACTAGAATAATCAATAGTTTTACATGCTAAAAATAAATAAATAATATTTCATAATAATATTTCACCCCTTAGTGAACATAAAGTGTCAAGTGCTAAATAACTAAGGTGCATAAAATAAATAATTAGTTCATTCCCATAGTCAATGAAAAGTTCCAATGAATAGGTTTTACTAAGGTAGTGATTAATCCAATGAGACTAAGAGCCAACAGTCCCCTTGGATCTGTGCCCAACGGGATATCAATCACTGTGACTCTTTTCAGAAATCTTCCTAAAGATGTGTGATAACATCAAAAACGGTGCAGCGTGCTCCCTCCACCAGGTGAATTGGACGCTCACCTTAAATGGCAACCCCCACTCGGGTCAATTCACGTGTTAAAATAATTTCTTCACTTTCCTAGATAAATAAGCTTAGTTGAACTTGATCTCTTCCAAGTTCTAATCGCACAAGACCTGGATTAGAGTGCTAATCGCACAGAATCTGGTTGACAGTTGACAGAGAAATGGTAAATTATATCATCCCAAAAATGCAAACACCAATATGTGCGGGAAACTTTCAAAGGACCGGATTGGGTAATCTTAATCAATCGCAGCTCCCAGGCAAGCATGAAAAGAGAAAAACTTTCAGTGCAGTATGTTCAGCAAAGTATGAAAGAACCATGCCACCCCTTAAAAAGATCTATTTCTGGGGGTTTTTCCCTCTCTGTTGTATGTTTCTTTCCAACAGGGGGTCATCTCCTCCCTCCAGTCCTCTAAAAAATGTCTCGGTGTTCTGTTCTGATCCCATTCATCTCTGAGGGGTTCATACCTATTGGATGTAGGTACGGGACTTTGCAGTGGTTGCTCTGTTTCTCTATAGGAATTATAGTGTGCCCTTACTGGAGGGGGATTTCTCCTGTACTCCCTTTGTGCCTCATATTCTGATCTGGGTGGTGGGGAGTGTCTTCTCTGGTGTTCATATTGGTAATACAATGAATAGGGGCTCCTACCTCTGTTTCTATATTGTTCATTATATCCATGTTGATAATAATTTGTGTGTCCCCTCTGTGGGGGTCTGCCACCTCTCCAATTACCACCTCTAGGGCCTCCTCTATATTGACCCGCACCTTATCTTGGGTTATGTTGGTTCCTTGATGTTTGCTGTCCCCCTTCTGTATAGTGGGGTAATATGGGTTTGTGTCTGTGAGACCTGTTTCCCGAATGGTCAAAAATAGCCAAAGCGCCAGGCGATCCTATTGTATGCCTGACACTAAAGACGGGGAGGCACAACAAGCAGAGGAGAAGGATCCGCCGCTGCTCTGCCCTACACGGAGGATACACAGCGCCAGAAAAGGAGACAGCAGCCTCTGCTGCTCTGCCCTATATGGAGGAGGACACAGCCAGCCAGGCGGTAAGTGCTGGACCTCCCACGGGGGGGGGGGGGTACTGTCAGTGAGAGCTGCCCCCCCCTCCAAAAAACCCACAAGCTGCCACTGGAACCAGCTCCATTGAAAGCCGTTCCCATTCACATGTTATGCAAATTGGATGCAGGCAAAAACGCCTCAAATTTGCATATATGTGAACGCAGCCTAACTGAGAATGATGGCTCTAAAGCTATTCTCTGATGTGCACAGTGATACCTAATGTGGCGCAATGTCATTTTCATACATGAGTGCACCTAATGCATGTGCTTACGCATATATGGGTGTGTACAGGGGGATTGAGCTTTTTATTTTTTTTTATTTTATTAAACTTAATTTTTTAAAACATTTTTTCTTTTTTTTTTTAATAACTCATCTTGATTTTTATCACTTTTTGCTATCTGTGTCTTGTTGGGGAGGGATATGAAAAGGGGGGAAATGCCCTCCAAGACAGCTGTCAAATGAACAAGTGTCTCCACGCAAAGATTCCCTCTCACCTCCTGTTTCTGGAATAATTCTAACACTTTCTGTTCTGAAGACAATGGGCACACAGCAATAAAGACATGATGGGGACTTTAACATTCTCCACTCCATCCAAAACTGAAAAAAGGTGTTGACTTTACATTTGACAGTCACTAAGCTGCAACAAATATGCATGTGAAGTGTCAATTGTGACTTCAGTGGCTGTGGTATGGGTCATTGACTTGGAAAGTTCTGAACAACTGATATGCATATTAGTTCCAGGTTAGTAAAGGAAGTAAATGAAACCTGTAATTAGGTAGTATGAAAATTGACATTCTTCTCAACTCAAAAAATGTTTAACTAAATGAAAGCCAACCAATTAGCATTTTAAAAAGAGGGTCAGTAATGGCATCCATGTTTATGGCTTTTCTTTGTTATAAATTATATAAACCACTCAAAATACATGACAGCCAGGTAACATATCTCCAAGAGAGGTTTGGTCCCCTTTAATACACATTCAGTGTTATTTTGTGCTGCCAGTTTATGGATATTTTGTAGCCCAGGGTTGTATATGTATACATTTCTTTTTCTTAGGCTTGATGTACATGGGATGTTTTAAAACTTCTCCTGAACGATTCAACTTAACAGATAATAACCAACGTTTAAAAACGTCCGTTGTGCCGCGTTTACATGCCGTGTTTAGTAGTAGTAGTGGGTTTAAGCACTGTATGGCCATATAGTATGACCAAATCCCCATATTTTTGCTTATTTGCTTAATATTTTCAGGTGCTTTTAAATAGCCATGCAGGATTTAAATGTCATTTTTGTATGTGTGCGCAGTAATGGGTTGTTCTACATGCCACGTTTGCAGCAAAAATGTTTCTCCATTAAGAACGCCTGTAAATGAAACGTGGCTAAACGCGAGTTACTGCGTTTACAAGCTGTTACAGGCAGTTGGCATTTCAAATGCCTCTGAACATCCGTCCTGAGCGCATTTTTTTGCTTTTCAAAAAAATGCTTCTAAACTCAACTGCCTAGAAATGACTATAAACAACCTTGTGTAATTGTACTGATAAGCTAACATAGAGAAGAGTTCAGGGGCAGCTGAAAAAATGCCCAACTGCTCCGAAACGGCCGTTAACCAGCAGCAGTGTACATGAGGTAACAGTTTTCTCTCTGTTTGCTTTATTTGTGTTTTTCTCACCTTTTTTCTGAAACACAGAGATCTCAATTTCCCAAGGGTGATCTCATCCACAGGCTCCGCTTTGTACAATGGCACAAACTTATTTGAACAGCAAGCATTCAACAGAAAAAAAATGTTCCTATTATACTGTTTTCCTATAAAAACAAAACATTAACTTTTATCACAAGTAAGCAACTACTGAACATTGTTCTTTACATTGTATACATCCTGTATGAAGCTGCTTCATGGCTTCCCATGCAAGCACTGCCCTTATGCTCTAGTATGTTAGTTCCTAAAATTGTTCTTTCTTTGCTAATGTTCTATTTATTTGACTTTGATTTGTCTATAAACTTGGCAGCAATATCTGAGAGAGCGCTTCCGATAATGGTTCCAAGGTCTGCCTAGAGCCAAATGAATGGTGCAGCTGTTTGTACATGCGGACACGTAGAAGAAGAGTCAGGTGCATTCTATATAGAAACAGGGAAGACCTGGCATGTCACTCTATTTGCAATGTAACTAACTCTTCCTTCTGCAGGTTTTCATATACAAATAAAGTGACATGCGCAGTGCTCCCTATCTCTGTGTATGCACCTGACACTTCTTCTACATGTCTCCCTGTACAAATAGAGATAGGGAGTGCCTAACATGTCACACGTGGTATATAAGGACACAAAGTAGGAACAGTCACCTGCCAGGGAGCGCCGTATGTGTCATTACATGCACATATAGCATATAACGCTGCAAAGGGGAAATTTAAAGAGCGGCATAAGAAAAAAAAAAAGATAATATAAATGCATATCTTTTTGCAGGTAAAAAAATGTGCATTTATTATTTGTTTACATTGCATCCTGTAAAGCATTGCACCTGCGATCAGAAGATTGTGGGTGCAATGCCTGCATCCTGCAGACTCTCATTACACTGTCTTCCCTTACCTCCAAAAGAGTTACTGAATGGCAGGAAGAAACAATGAACTGCGAAAGCTTTTACCAGCGCCTTTGCAGTTCTTTGAGAACTACAAGTCATCAGCCGCAATGGATGCCGGTACTTGTAGTCTATTCATTCACAAGAAACTGCATGAATGACGCAGCCATGTGGGCAGAGTCCCTCATGGCTGCACTGTTTATAATGTGCGACAGTGGGTGCAGAGAGAAGAACTGTCACAGAGCAGGGAGTGCTGGCAGCGGGAAGTGGGTGTATAGCAGCATGTTACACCATTATTCCGGACCTATTGTTTGAGAAATTGCTGAAGCTGGGTCTATAGTTGTCCATCTGTCTGTGTATTAAGGTTTTTTCGGACCAATATTCCTCTTCTGAGCGACAGTTAAATGTGGGATCACTGCTATGCACATGTTTTGGTCATGCCCAGGTTTAGATCAGTTCTGGACTGCGCTCTTTGATATGCTCACCACTCATTTTAATTTACTGGCCTCCAAGACCCTGGAGATGGGCCTTCTTGGAGTCTTAGATAACTTTGTACCCCAGGTTTGTAAACGTATTATGTTTCGCTTAATATTTTTTTATGCAAAGAAGGCAATTCTGCTGCACTGGAAGGACGTTGTCTGATTAATCAGGCACTGCCACTGTATAAACTTATTTACAAGGGTAGGGCTTGCACCAAAAAGTTTACCAAAGTTTGGCAGTCATGGCTGGATAGCCCCGCTACCAAGTCGGCAGACCTGGCTTCCTCGCAGAGGTCCCTTTAGGGAACTGATTACCATCTCCTGGTTCTGTAGAAGAGAGCTTTGTGTGTGGGGTTGTGTGGCTGTGTGTGGATATGAATGTGTTGGAATACTGTGAGATTTCACCTTACCTGTAGTTGTTTTGAGTAAAAATTAATATTTTTCTCTTTTGTTTTTGGTTATGGTTAAGTCCATATGTCTGAATGTTCAATCTGTCCTACTGAGATGGTTCCTATTCACCAATACTAAATGGGCTCTGCATAGCCAACAGTTGCACTATCGTCTGTTGATGGCATTTTCCTTTTTTTATTTTTGTATTATTTATGTGTTTAAAAACACCTTTGAAAAAAAAATGTGGGATCTCAACAGGGCTGTGTAATGAGCCCTCTTCTTTATGCGCTCTATACCTTTGACTGTACACCATACTATAGCACAAACAGCATTATTAAATTTGCTGATGATAGTATGGTAGTCGGCTGTATCAGTGGTGGGAATGAGGAATGTTATAGAGCAGAGGTTGGAAAGGTAGTGGAGTGGTGTGCTGCAAATAATTTAACCTTGAATACGGGAAAGACTAATTGTGGATTTTAGAAAGAACAAGACTGAAATAGCTCCACTTATTTATTAACCGGTTCCACACCGCGCGCTGTATATTTACGGCGGCGGTGTGGACGCTGAGCGCGAATCTCCGTAAAAAGGCAGCGATTCGCGCAAGCGCAGCTAGGGGGCGATCACGCGCCGGCGCGCTCTAGTGCCCGACACACTCCGGAGGGTGGACTCGATGTCCGCCGGCGAGCCGCGATGAGTTGCTACAGCCAAAGAGCGGGGAACCGCCGATGTAAACACGGCGGTTCCCGGCTCTTTCAATGGGGACATAGGAGATCTACTGATCCCTGTCACTGGGATCAGTTAGATCAACTATGTCCATGTTAGCCCAGCCCCCCCACAGTTAGAACACGCCCAGGGAACACAGCTAAGACTAGATCTCCCCCTGCAGGTTAACCCCTTCACTGCCAATGACATTTATACAGTAATCAGTGGACATTTAAATTTCTGATCGCTGTATAAATGTCATTGGTCCCAAAAAAGTGTCAAAAATGTCCGACATGTCCGCCAATATCGCAGTACCGCTAAAAATTGCAGATCGCCGCCATTACTAGTAAAAAAAAAATAATAATAATAATAAAAACCCCAGAAATGAACGCAGATTACGATTTTTTTTACCAAAAACATGAGGAAGAATATAAATCAGCCAAAACTGATGAAAACATTTTTTTTTATATATATATATTTTTTTGGATTTGAATTTTAGCAAAAAGTAAGAAATATTGTTTTTTTTTTGCAAAATTGTCGCTCTTTCTTTGTTTATAGCGGTGATCAGAAATGACAGCAAATTTTGTTTGGGTACAACCTCGCACGACCACGCAATTGTCAGTTAAAGCAACGCAGTGCCGAATCACAAAAAGTGCTCTGGTCCTAACATGGGAAATTCTTCCGGGGTTGAAGTGGTTAAAGGAGTTGTAAAGGCATAATTTTTTTTTTTATCTAAATGCATTGTATGCATTAAGATAAAAAACCTTTTGTGTGTAGCATCTCCCCCAGCACCCCCTAATTACTTACCTGAGCCCCATCTCTCTCCAGCGATGTCCACCAATGTCTAAGCCGTCTGTGACACTCCTCCTGATTGGCTGAGGCACAGCAGCGACGCCGTTGGGTCCCTTGGCTGTCAGTCAGCCAATCGGGGAGAGAGGGGGTGGGTCTGGATCGGGGCTCCGTGTCTAAATAGATACATGGAGCTCTGATTCAGCTCGGGTGCCCCATAGGAAGCTGCTGGCTGTGGGGGCATTTGATAGGAGGGAGGGGCCAGGAGCAGCAAAGAGAGACCCGAGAAGAGGAGGATCTGAGTTGCTCTGAGCAAAACCAACTGCACAGAGGAGGTAAGTATAACATAAAAAAAAAAAAAAAAAAAACTACAAAACTTTACAATCACTTTAAGGGTGAATGTGTGGGTAGGGTCTCTGTATTCAAGTTTCTTGGGGTATATATCTCTGAAAATCTTTTATGGTCAGTTAATGTAAATGCTGTTGTAAAAAAAATCTCAGCAACAATGATATTTCTTTAGACTACTCAGGAAGAATGGCCTAGGGCAGGATTGTGGGCCCCATCAGCATTATAATTGTCCTCAAAGGGCCGGTTGTATCTGTAGGACTATATAAATTTATGCAGGGCTTTTTCCTCAGAGAATAGGAGCAGGAACTCACCCCCCACCGAACCGCATCAAATGATGGGTGTGGTCAAATTGCACTAACAGTGGGAGGATCTTAAAGGGGCTATAAATAACAGGAGTACGTTATGTGCAGAGGTTAGGGTTGCACTACGTACAGAGTGCAGTGACGAGGAGTGCTCTACATACAGAGAGCAGGGTTTAGGGATTTGCTATGCACAGTGGGCAGAAATCAACTCTCTTTCTCAGGCTGTTCACATCTCACTTCCCCCCTTCCCCCTGGGTGGGAGGGCCACATGAAATGGCCTGGAGGGCCGGATTCGGTCCATGGGCCTTGCGTTTGACATGTGGCCTAGGGCAAAAAGTATTAGAGACCTTTTATCACTCTTCAACTGAGAGCATATTGGTGTACTGTATTTAAGTATGGTACCCAAATTGTACTGTAGCGGAAATTAACACTGTTCAGAAAATAATTTTTACTGTGCATAAAATAGTTGGTTGTAAACTTCCATCTTTAGCAGAAATGTACAACTTCTGCTGTCTTGGCATGGCTCAGAAAATAATGAGTGATTCATCTCATCCCGGTTATCACTTATTTAAGTTGCTACCTTCTGGCAGACGTTATAAGAATATCAAAGTCAGAACAAATTGATACAGGGATAGCTTTTTTCAATGGGCAACCGAGGCAATAAATGGAAGACTTAATGCAAGTTAGGTAACAAGTCCTAAGGGAAAATGTTTTTCCTGCTATTTTAAGGGATGTTAGTATTATTTTTGTAAAATGTTTTTATGAATATGCGAGTGAAGTTATTTGTGGTTTTAAGGCCTCATGCACACAGGAGGTTTTTGGACTTTTTTACAGCAGCTGGTTTTGGATTCAGACGTTTTTTCCTACAGGCAATGAACTCTCCAGCATGTTATCTTATGTGTCCATGCACGCATAGACTGTTATCAACTGGTTTTGGCTGGGGTGTTTTGTGGCTGTAAAAAAAACCCCAAGACTAATGGGTTCTGAGAGGAGTTTTTCAGCTGTAAAAACGCTCAAACGCCCAAAAACGCAGATAAAACACTCAAAAGCGTGGCTTACCAGTGTTTGTGATCCCATTTGAAAAAAAAAAACACACAAAAATGCTAATGCTCAAAAAAGCTAATGCAAAAACGCTCAAAAACGATACTGACGTTTTTTTATTTTTTTTAACGTCCTGTGTGCATGAGGCCTAAAACTGTGTGGAGTTATCTCCTTTTATGTAATTTTGTTGTGGAATTTATTTGCAATGACAATAAATCCTATCCTATCTTATCTTATCTTATAAGGACAGAGAGAAGGAAGTCTGCTGCAAGGTACATAGAGATAGGGAATGCCATACGTGTCACTCTATTTGTACATAAGGACGTGTAGAAGCAAAAGCCATCTGCGTCATACACAGAAGTAGGAAGCACCATACATAGCACTCTATTTATATACAGTTGTGCTCATAAGTTTACATACCCTGGCAGAATTTATGATTTCTTGGCCATTTTTTAGAGATATGAATGATAACGCAAAAACGTTTCTTTCACTCGTGGTTAGTGTTTGACTGAAGCCATTTATTATCAATCAACTGTGTTTACTCTTTTTAAATCATAATGACAACAGAAACTACCCAAATGACCCTGATCAAAAGTTTACATACCCCAGTTCTTAATACCGTGTATTGCCCCCTTTAACATCAATGACAGCCTGAAGTCTTTTGTGGTATTTTTGAATGAGGACTGTCTTGCATGAACTGCACGTTTGAGATCTCCCCATGGTGGCTCAATGATATTGAGGTCAGGAGACTGAGATGGCCACCCCAGAACCTTCACTTTATTCTGCTGTAGCCAATGACAGGTCAACTTGGCCTTGTGTTTTGGATCATTGTCATGTTGGAATGTACAAGTACGTCCCATGTGCAGCTTCCTGACTGATGAATGCAAATGTTCCTCCAGTATTTTTTGATAACATAATGCATTCCTCTTGCCATCAATTTTGACCAAATTTCATGCGCCTTTGTAGCTCACACATCCCCAAAACATCAGTGATCCACCTCCGTGTTTCACAGGCCTTGTTGACTCCTCTCCAAATGTAGCGTTTATGGTTGTGCTAAAAAACTAAATTTTAGTGTCATCACTCCAAATGACTGTGCCAGAAGGTTTGAGGCTTGTCTCTGTTTGGCGTATTGTAAGAGGGATACTTTGTGGCATTTGCGTAGTAATGGCTTTCTTCTGGCGACTCAACCATGCAGCCCATCTTTCTTCAAGCGCCTCCTTATTGTACATCTTGAAACAGCCACACCACATGTTTTCAGAGAGTCCTGTATTTCACCTGAAGTTATTTGTGGGTTTTTCTTTGCATCCCAAACAATTTTCCTGGCAGTTGTGGCTGAAATTTTAGTTGGTCTACCTGACCGTGGTTTGGTTTCAACAGAACCCCTCTATTTTCCACTTCTTGATTAGAGTTTGAACACTGCTGATTGGCATTCTCAATTCCTTGTATATCTTTTTATATCCTTTTCCTGTTTTATACAGTTCAACTACCTTTTCCTGCAGATCCTTTGACAATTCTTTTGCTTTCCCCATGACTCAGAATCCAGAAACATCAGTGCACCACTGGATGAAAGATGCAAGGTCTGTCAAGAGTCCAAAAACCCACTGACCTTTTATATACACACACTAATTACAAGCAAACAGATCGCAGGTGAGGATGGTTACCTTTAATAGCCATTCATACCCCTTTGTGTCAACTTGTGTGCATGTTATCAGGCCAAAATCACCAAGGTATGTAAACTTTTGATCAGGGTCATTTAGGTAGCTTCTGTTCATTACATTATGATTTAAAAAGAGTAAACACAGTTGACTGATAATAAATGGCTTCAGCCAAACACTAACCATGAGTGAAAGAAATGTTTTTGTGTTATCATTCATATTCTCTGAAAAATGGCCAAGAAATCATAAATTCTGCCAGAGTATGTAAACTTATGAGCCCAACTGTATAAGGACATATAGTGGGAAGAGTCAGCTACATTGCACACAGAGATAGGAAGCACTGCATATATCGCTCTAATTGTACATAAGGACAGGTATAAGGAAGAGTCAGCAGCATCATGCATAGAGATAGGGAACGCCATACACGTCACTCTATTTGTACAAAACAGCATGTAGAATGAAGAGTCTTCTGCATCATACACAGAAACGGAACACCTTATATGTCTCTATTTATACATAAGGACAGGTGGAAGCATACCTCCCAGCTGTCCTGGATTCCACGGGACCGTCCAGAGATTTAAACTAAATTCTGGTATACTGCGGTCTGGGCTAAAGTCTTGGAGCCCAGTGCCGGAACTTGGCTCCTCTAACTTACCTCACAGGGGTACGCTAGCACGGGGCATTTGCCCCACATCTAATACAGGGGGGCCTGGGTCCCCGGCACCATGATCACCTGCTGTTATTGGGACAAGCAGTCAGCTGGGAGATATGCCAGCTTGCCATTCACAATAATATACTTAAGAGCCAAGAGAAGCTTTCTGTAGGCTCCTTTGCCACTACACTCCACTAACATTTCATCCACAATAGAAGGATGAAGAGCCCAGGAAGAGGAATGTCCCTTTGAATGGAGCCGTGCTCATCTGAGGTTTGTAATGGAGATTGGGGAGTACACTTGGGGGATTACACTGTCTGAGATGTAAATTTACATGGGGGAGAATGCAGTAATCTGAGGGAGGGATGGAGAGAGGATTTGTGCTAAAAGGGGAGGGTTGGGGGGAAAGGGGGTTTGTGCTGAGAAGGGGGATTTGGGGGGATAAGAGCATTCGTACTAGAAAGACAATTGGGGGGGTGTTTGTGCTAGAGGGAGAACAGCATTTGTACTAGAAGGAAGATTGGGGAGGGGGGATTTGTGCTGGGATGGATGATTGGGGCAAGGAAGATATTGGGGAGTTGGAAGGAGTGGAGGGGGGTAGCGAATTTGTGCCAGGCTGGGGGATGTTGTACTGGGAGAGGGATATTGGGGGTGGAAAAGGATTTGTGCTGGAAGAAGGAATTTGGGAAAGAAGATTTGTTCTGGGAGGCTGAGCCATGCTAAGCTGACCAAGATTGCACCACACTGCACATGCGCGAGATCAGCAGGTGCATGCTAGGTAGCCAGCATGCACGGAATCCAGGAAGAATGACACTGCAGCTTCAGATACCCACACTGGAGATGGCCGCGCTGTGCAGGAACTTGTACTGTACTGCACAAAGTAAGAAAATGATGCTGCGCAAATAGAAAACTGGGCATAGTTTACAGCATATCTTTGTTACATTGTACGAGGCATGAGTATTCTAGAGGTATTTTTTATCATAAAAGTCATATTTCGGCCAGAACTCCACTTTAAATAACTTAAAGGGGGTTCAGGGTAGTATGGGATACTCCACAAACACTAGGCTGGATAGGGGGAGAGGCCAAAGGCTCCGTGTCTCTCTCCCAAATGCACAAGTAACCATGGTGATGTTTATTAGTACATCAAGAGAGTTTACTAGAGTTTGTTCATGTTTATTCATCTGTCTGGGTTGTGAGCCAGGTTTAAGGTAGTGACGCCAACGTGCCTGGCGTAGCCTCAAATAACTCACCCTAGGGCAGGCCTCTCATGTGACCCCTGCTTGGCATTTTTTGGTGCCCAAAGTGGGGCTATGACTACTGCATGCACCTGAAGACCACGGCATTAGTTAGCTAGTTAGAACTTGTCTAGGCTTAGCCCCTGTTCACACCGATGCGACTTGTCTTGTGGCCAAATCACATGACAAGTCGCACCCTATTCTTGGCAATGGAACTGTTCAAATTGGTGCAACACCGATCTTGCGGTGCTGCACAGATTTGATAAAGTAGTTCCTGCCTTACTTTTGGCGATTTCAGGTGCGACTTGCATAGACATCTGTGCATGAAGTCGCACAGATGTCAGCCAAGTCGCACTGACATGCAGCTTTGAAATTGTGCAATTTCAAGTGAAGTTGCAAGATTTCAAAACCACATTCAGTGTGAACCTAGACTACCGAGCAACGCTCCATGTGAACTGCACCTCTGTTTCCTGATTGGCTCCTGCATGAGGCTTCATCTCCTGATTATTCCAGCCCCTGTAAAATCAGGCCAAACAACCTGCCCAGGAGTAATCTGGCTGCAGAAGATGCTTCTACCTCCGAGTTTTAGATCCTAAAACCCAGCTGTGACAAGCTAACAGGGATGACTTCTAAAGTTGAGCAACTGTCCTACCATACATCTGTGAATCCTGTACCCCTTCAGGAGGAATGGCCGAGAACAAGTGTTTGATGAGCTGATGCCCCCCCCGTCCAATGTTGGCCTGCCCCACTTTGGAGGCTAGCTTCCCTGGACTAGGTCTCAAAGCCCTGACTCGGGATTTGCATATTGTGACCTTGTCCGACAGCCCTGGTCCCTCACTTGGATCATTGGGGGTTTATTTACTAAAGGCAAAACCACTTTGCACTACAAGTGCACTTGGAAGTGCAGTTGCTGTAGATCCGAGGGGGGCATGCAAGGAAAATAAAAAACATAATTTTTGCTTGTACATGATTGGATGATAAAATCAGCAGAGCTTCCTCTTATTTCAGATCTTCTCCTCAAATCTAAAGCGACTGCACTTCCAAGTGCACTTGCAGTGCAGAGTGGATTTGTCTTTAGTAAATCAACTCCAATGTTGTTCTCCTTGCCTGAGTAGCAAGTGCCAACTGAAGCTCATGAGGACAACGCCCCTTTGTCCTCTACAGAAGATGAATGTAACTCTTCTCCTCGGGCTTCCAGCTTCTTTTTCACCCAGGAATTCATTGGGTTGCTGTGCCAGGTCACAGAGAACTTTCAGGCAACAAAATGAGTACATTGAGGCAGAGTTTCATCACCTATACAAGTTCCACAGCACGGGTCGACATATTTACACAGGTCGTGTTGAGATAGTTAACCACTTGCCGACCATGTGGCGTACTTTTACAGTGGCAGTGTGGCTCCTTATCGCAAATAGCTGTTTATAAATGGCGATTCGCGCATGCGTGATTTGTTGGCAAGCGCGCGCCTGCTGCACGCTCGTGGGCGTGGCCGCCGATGGGGCGGACTCTATGTCCACCGGCGACCCGTGATCGCCTGTGAGAGAGGAAGAACGGGGAACCTTGTTCTGACAGGCGGCATGACACTGATCTACTAATCCCTGTGTTCGGGATCAGTAAGATCTGTTATGCCCCTGGCAGCCCAGCCCCCATACAGTTAGAACACGCCTAGCGAACACAGTTAGCCCCTTCATTGCCCCCTAAAGGTTAATCCCTTCTCTGCCAGTGACATTTACACAGTAATCAGTGTTTTTTTTTTTAGCTGTGATCGCTGTAGAACTGTCATTGGTCCCAAAAGTGTCAAAATTGTCCAACATGTCTGCCGCAATGTCGCAGTCGTGATAAAAAGATCGCTGCCATTACTAATAAAAAAAATTAAAAATAGTAAAAACGCCATAATTGAATTCTCATGGTTTGTAAATGCGGCAACTTTTGCGCAAACCAATCAATATACGCCAATTGCGATTTTTTTTTTTTTACCACAGATATGAAGAAGTATAAATATTGGCCAAAACTGATGAATATATATTTTTTTTTTGGATATGTATTATAGCAAAAAGTAAAATATATCGTTTTTTTCAAAATTGTCACTCTTTTTTTGTTTATAGCAGTGATCAGAAGTGACTCAGAGGTGATCAAATACCACCAAAAGAAAGCTCTATTTGTGGGAAAAAAAGGACGCCAATTTTGTTTGGGTACAACGTCGCACGACCGCGCAATTGTCAGTTAAAGCGAAGCAGTTCAGAATCGCAAAAAGTGCTCTGGTCCTAAAGTGGGAAATCCTTCTGGGGCCGAAGTGGTTAAGCCCGATGGATATTTCCTGGTAATTCAGTGAATCTAAGGTACTCACCCTGTTACGGGAGTAGTGGTGTCACACACGGACTATTATGTCTAACAGACTGTCAGACATATTGCTTATTATTTATTGTTGAGCACTGTTCACCTGCTAAAGTTCCATTGTTTTTATTGTTGTTGCCTAGTTTACATCTTGTGGTACCCTGAACTGTAAAATGTTGGGGTGTGTTACACAGCCGAGAAGGCTTGTGCTTTAGAGGGGTGGTGTGTAGGCAGATAGTGGTTACTGTGGCCAGAGCGGGAAGTTAGGGGTTAACTTTAATTCCCAGATTTTTCTTGGGCTTGCTGAGACGGCCCCCAGTCCTGTGTGATAAAAAAAAAGGAACTGAGGTCTGGACCCAGTGAGACAGATGATACAGAATGAAGTAAAGGGAGAGAGGAGTTCGGTTTAGGCCTGGTCCATTTTGCCAGGCCCTCCTGATGCCTTTACCAGAGTCTAAATGGCCAGTTTCATGCCGCAGTTGGAGCTAGCTTCCAGACATGGACTCAACCAGTATTGGACTTTTGCCTGAACAGGTAAGCTGGGGCAGCCACAGGCCTGAAGTTAGGGACTAGGGATATTAGGAAATGTTGACATTTTACCTTAGACTGTTGATTGTCTCTGCCATTATGTTAACCACTTCAGCCCCGGAAGCATTTACCCCCTTCCTGACCAGAGCACTTTTTGCGATATGGCACTGCATCGCTTTAACTGACAATTGTGCGGTTGTGCGACGTTGTACCCAAACAAAATTGATGTTCTTTTTTTTCTACAAATAGAGCTTTCTTTTGGTGGTATTTGATCACGTCTGCGGTTTTTATTTTTTGCGCTATTAACAAAAAAAGAGCAACAAGTTTGAAAAACAAAACAATATTTTTTGTCCAAAAAAAATAAATAAAATAAAACGAATTTATTCATCAGTTTAGGCCAAAATATATTCTACATATTTGTGGTAAAAAAAAATTGCAATAGGCGTATATAGATTGGTTTGCGCAAAAGTTGCCACGTTTATAAACGATGCAAATTAATTTACAGCATTTATACTATTTTTATTTTACTAGTAATGGCGGCGATCTGCGATTTTTATTGGGACTGCGATATTGCGGCGGACATATCGGACATTTTTGACACTTTTTTGGGACCATTGACATTTATACAGCTGTCAGAGCTAAAAATAGCCACTGATTACTGTGTAAATGTCATGGGCAGGGAAGGGGTTAACCTGTAGGGGGGCGATCAAGGGGTTAACTGTGTTCCCTATGTGTGTTCTATCTGTATGGGGGCTGGGCTGGCAGGGCTATGACAGAACTAACTGATCCTAATTACAGGGATCAGTAGATCACTGTCAATCCGCCTGTCAGAATGGAGAACCGCGTGTTTACATGGGTGGTTCCCTGTTCTTCCTCTGTAGTAGGCGATCGTGGGTCGCCGGCGGACATCAAGTCCGCCCCACTCTCAGATCGAGCACGAGAGCATGCCGGCGCACACCTGCGGATCGCCGTTTATAAACGGCGATCTGCGCAGCGGAGCCACTTTGCCACCGTATATCTACGCGATTCTTCAAGTAAAATCTTTGAAACGTTGCCTTTGCCTTGTCTGAAGTTAGTAACGGGATGCAATGTAAGTAGCCGGCACACATACCCCATGGTGATGCTTAGTACATCCAGAGAGTTTACTAAAGTTTCTTTATGTTTAGTCATCTGTCCAGGTTGTGAGCGTGGCTGAAGTAAAGGTACCACAGGTGTAAGGTAAAGACCCTAAGTGAGTATGGCTGAAATAAAGGTACCCCAGGTGTAAGCTAGAGACACTAAGTGAGCGTGGCTGAAGTAAAGGTACCCCAGGTGTAAGGTAGTAACACTAAGGCTGGGTTCACACTATCCGATAAAGAAACGGTCCGACTTTGATCCTACTTTGCCGTGCGATTCACGGTCCTACATAGGGTCAAAGTCGGACCGTTTGTCTGTGAACAGGGATCCGACTTTAATCCCGACAATGCCAGGTACTTTGTGCTCTGATGATCATGAAGGGGAACTCTACGCCAAATTAAAAAAAAACTGGCATGGGGTCCCCCTCCAGGAGCATACCAGGCCCTTTGGTCTGGTAGAGATTTTAAGGGGGAACCCCATGCCGAAAAAGCAGCGTGGGTTCCCCCAAAATCCATACCAGAGCCTTATTTGGAGCAGATTTAATAAAATATTTTAAAAAGCTGTGTGGTTTTTTGTGTACATATTTCTTTCCAGGTAAATGGGTAGGGGTACGATGTACCCCATACTCATTTACATAGGGTGGGGGGCCGGCATCTGGGGGCCCCCTTGTTAAAGGGGGCTTCCAGATTCCGATGAGTCCCCGCCCGCAGACCCCGACAACCACCGGCCAGGGTTGTCGGGAAGAGGCCCTTGTCCTCAACATGGGGACAAGGTGCTTTGGGGTGGGGGGCGCAGAGCCCCCCCTGCCCCAAAGCACCCATACTCCCCATGTTGAGGGCACGCGGCCTGGTATGGTCCAGGAGGGAGGGGGCCGCTCGCTCGTCCCCACCCCCTTTCCTGGCCTGCCGGGCTGCGTGCTCGGATAAGGCTCTGGTATGGATTTTGTGGGGGACCCCACGCTGTTTTTTCAGCATGGGGTTCCCCTTAAAATCCGTACCAGACCAAAGGGCCTGGTATGCTCCTGGAGGGGGACCCCATGCCAGTTTTTTCTTTAAAAATATGGTGTGGAGTTCCCCTTCAAGATCCCCAGAGCACAAGTCGCATTCCAAAGTCGGATCAGTGAAGACACTGATACGACTTTGATCCGACTTCAATGCCTTTCAATGGGCTGAAGTAGGATCAAAGTCGGACAAAAGTAGTACAGGAACCTTTTTCAAAGTCGCTCCGACTTTGAAAAACACATGTCGGAGCAGTTAAAACGGCTCTCATAGGAAATCATTGTTTTTGTGACGTAATGCAACTTGTGCTCTTCATGTCGGTCCGAGAATCGGACTAGTGTGAACCCAGCCTAAGTGAATGTGGGGCAAGTAAAGGTGCCCCAGGTGTAAGGTAGTGACCCTAAGTGAACGTGGCTCAAGAAAAGGTACCCCAGGTGTAATTTAGTGACCCTAAGTGAATGTGGCTGAAGTAAAGGTACCCCAGGTGTAAGGTAGTGACACTAAGTGAATGTGGCTCAAGTAAAGGTACCCCAGGTGTAAGGTAGTGACCCTAAGTGAATGTGGCTCAAAGGGGCCCCAGGCGTAAGGTAGTGACCCTAAGTGAATGTGACTCAAGTACAGTTACTCCAGGTGTAAGGTAGTGACCCTAAGTGAACGTGGCTCAAGAAAAGGTACCCCAGGTGTAAGTTGGTGACCCTAAGTGAGTGTGGCTGAAGTAAAGGTACCCCAGGTGTAAGGTAGTGACCCTAAGTGAACGTGGCTCAAGAAAAGGTACCCCAGGTGTAAGGTAGTGACACTAAGTGAACATGGCTCAAGAAAAGGTACCCCAGGTGTAAGGTAGTGACCCTAAGTGAGCTTGGCTGAAGTAAAGGTACCCCAGGTGTAAGGTAGTGACACTAAGTGAATGTGGCTCACGAAAAAGTACCCCAGGTGTAAGGTAGTGACCCTAAGTGAATGTGCTTTAAGAAAAGGTACCCCAGGAGTAAGGTAGTGACCCTAAGTGAATGTGGCTCAAGAAAAGGTACTCCAGGTGTAAGGTAGTGACCCCTAGGGTACATTCATGCTGGGGCGGGTGGTAGTGGTAAATCCCCGCTAGTTTCATAGGGGATTTACCGCTGTTATAGCGGCACTATGGCATCGTTATGCAGGGGGGAGCGCAGCATTTTTAATCCCCCAGGGGTTAATCATGCCAGTGCGCCGTGCTACCGAGATGGTGTGCAGCCACTTCGGAAGTGATGCCCATTGTTTTCAATGGGCAGGGGTGGTGGAGGAGCGGTGTATCATCACACTGCCCCAAAGATGCTGCTTGTACTTGGGGTGGATTTTTGAGGCGCTTTACAGGTGCTATTTTTTTTAGCTAAATAGCGCCTGTAAAGTGCCTCAGTGTGAAAGTAGCCTAAGTGAATGTGGCTCAAGAAAAAGGTACCCCAGGTGTAAGGTAGTGACCCTAACCAACGTGCCTAGTGTAGCCCAGAAAAACCCACCCTGGGTCAGGCCTTGTATGGCGCACAACGAGGAGGGAAATGAGGAGGCCTTGACGGTCTCCCCATCACGCTGCCCTCCTACAGCACTTGAACCACTTCTGGTAGGTCCTGACAACTGCAGACTGGGAACATCCCACAAGAGCTGCAGTTTTGGAGTTCCTCTGACCCAGTCCTCTAGCCATTGCAACTTGACCCTTGTCGCACTCAAATCCTTTTGTGTACCCATATTTTCCGCTTTCAACACATCAACTTCAGGGACAACTTGTTCACTTGCTGCCCAATATGTCTTACTTTCAGATGCTATTGTAAGGAGATATGCTGTCCATACACTATATGAAAAATCGTTCAATCGCAATTTCGAAAAAATGAACATTCAGCCATGAGAGCAAACGATAGTGCCATCATGTAACGACCAATAAATCGTTCAATGGACATAAATGAATGTAGTTTTTGTTTGTTTTTTCACATATACCTAATGCAAAGTTTGCATTAACTTTTCAATTTATCGTTCGTTTGGCAGAACATTTCCAAACTTTTTTTTTTGGCTCAAAAAACTCTAACGTTTTGTTTCCATAGTGTATGGCCAGCAATAATCAAAGTTCTTCACTTTAGGTATCAGTGGTGATAATGTTATGGCTGGTCGGTGTATTTGTATAGCATACAGATAAGGTGTTCCGTACACGTCACTCTGTACATAAGGACAGGTAGATGGAAGAGTCACATACATTGTACACACAGATAACAGGCGCCCTACATGTCACTGTCCCAGCCGTCAAGGTTACAAATGGACCTGCTGGACAGCCTAATGGGCGTGGCCATTCGTGGGTGTGTCGGCCCATATCCAATAGGATGCGACAGGCAGTAGAGCTTGAGCTGGGATTGGAGGCTTTCCCCTCCCAGCCGCTCTCTTATTGGACGCTTCTCCGGCTGAATGGTCGGCTTGGGGGTAGTGAGGCCGGGGATGTGTGTGCGGCTCATCCTGCGGGCAGGTACGTGTGGGAATGGCCCGGGACAGCACGGAGAGCCGCTTCCTGGAGGTGCTGCACCGCTTCGGAGGACCGCAACACGTGCAGCTAGTCGGGGAACTGTGGGACCGGGCGGAGAGCCGGGCTCTGCTGGAAGCGTTCCTCAGGGAGATATTCCCGGCTGAGTTGCCTCCAGGGGCGGACATACTGGGGAGTAAAGCGCCTCAGCAAGGCGGTGAGAAGAGACCCCGGTGTAACGGGAGCCCGGAGCATGGCGGGAATGGAGCTGGACCCTGCTGTGAGGGGAGCCTGGAGCACAGCGAGGAGGAAGAGGAACCTCGGTGTGAGGGGAGCCCAGGGCACGGCGGGGAGGAACACGTACCTCGGTGTAAGGAAAGCCCGAAGCGCGGAGCCCAGGAACACGAACCGCAGCCTGCGGTCCCCACACGCCCCGCCCCTCAGCCTAAACCAGAGCGGACTTTACGCTTCGGATTGGTGTTCTTCCTGTGCCGGGCGGAGTCTTTGGGACTGAGAGGAGCGAGCCGTGAGCTGCGGGAGATCCTGCGGGACGTGCGAGAGCGGATGCCGGCAGGTGGCGCTGTTATCGGGGTTATTATGAAGGCGAGGAGCGAGGTCAATGGGCAGGAGGTGGGGGTTCTATGTGGGGGCACTGAGGTCTCCGCTCTCCTGGCCATACTGCACGCCGTGTTCCCTGAGAAGAGCCGGGGGAAGCTGTGCGCAGAGGTCCGAGCCAGCGTCCTCCTCCCCGGACAGGAGGAGTCCAGGAGGGAGATCCAGAGACTGGCCTGCGAGGCGCTCACAGCTGCAGGTGATTGGTCGCTCGGATCACATGGGGTGTCACTAAGTTTGGTCACTTGCTACAGTTGTCTGGACTGCACGTTTGAGTTGTGTATTGGCAGTTTTACAATCTGATTGTACAGATATGTAGGTAATGCAATTTTTTTAGTGTTTTTTTTTTATTTACCCCAAAATATATAGATCCTGTTCCCTTAAAACGGAGTTCCACCCAAAAGTGAAGGGAAGGTAACCCCACCCCTAGGGTTGCCACCTCATCCCTTTAATCCAGAACACATATGAATTACACAGGTTCTGCGGCTAATTTAATGCAGATAAGGCACCAAGTGAGTTTAAATACCACCTTAATCAGCCACAGAGCCTCTGTAATGTATGTCCTGGATTTAAGGGATGATGTGGCAACCCTACCCACCCCCTCCCCGACATGCCACAATTGGGGGGTGACCAGGGACCCGGTTTTGACAGGGTCACAGGTCCACTTCCTCTCCTAGAGCCGCAGCTCCAGGAAGGAAGTCCCCCCCCCCCCCTCGGGTGATCATCTGGGACACGTCACAGGTCGCAGAAGATACGCCAGTCAGTCCTAAGGCACATCGCGACCCGCACATGTGCAGTGCGCGCCCAGCTTTGCAGCCAAAGCCGGGTGCCCACAATTCTGATGCTGCCGAGGGGAGGGGGAGAAGAGCGAGCCCTCGGGCGACTGCATCGCTGGAGCGAGGGACAGGTGAGTGTCCGATAAGTCAGCAGCTACACTTTTTGTAGCTGCTGACTTTTTTACATGGGTGGAACTCCGCTTTAAACAGCCCAGTGCTTGTGCTGTCTAATCTGCCCTCCTCTAAACTGTAAAAAAAAAACAAAAAAAACCCCTGCTGTTCCTGCCACTTCCAGTGTCCCTCTCCCTTTGCTGACCACGATAATCAGGGCTGCTGAGCCTGGACTACAGTGGTCAGCCTATGTCCCTCTGTCATCCGCAGCTCTCCTCTGTCCCCCTCACCTCCTCCCTGCCTGTCAGATCTGTGTCTGTCTGTTTCTGCCCCCCGCTGCTATTAGTAAAAATAAAGCATAAATGGTCACCGGCAGCCCCTCCTATTATAGATATGCATACCACACTGTAAGTCTTTTATAAAAAATGAGGCATGTAAATATCTTTAGAGCAATCTTCAGGCCAGGCATGTGACTCTTGGCTTGTTTCCAGGGCAGGAGGGGCTGAGCGGCCATGTGACCTCCCCAGCTGACATCAGAGGGAGATCTCGGCCCCTCCTGCAGCATCCATGTATCGGAGGTGTACAGCGGCCGCAAGTCACGTGACCGGCCTGAAGATCGCTCTAAAAAGGCAACATTCCTTATCTAGATAAAAGACATATACAGTATGGTATGCCTAACTGTAATGGAGGGGCTGTCAGTGATTTACATATATGGGTTCACAAACACTTTAATCTTAACCACTTGAAGTTTAAATCCATATTATTTGCTAGAAATTACTTATAACCACAAACATTCTTTATATAATTTTAGCAGAGACCGTAGGGAATACAATGGCAATTGTTACAATTTTTTGTCACGCGGTATTTGCGCAGCGGTTTTGCAAGCGCAATTATTTTTGGGAAAAATACTTTAATGCATTAATTAAAAGAAAATATTTGCCCCGATCTGAAACGTGAAAGATGATGTTACGCCAAGTAAATAGATACCTAACATGTCACGCTTAAAAATTACGCACACTCGTGGAATGGCAACAAACTATGGTACCTAAAAATCTCCATAGGCGACACTGTAAACATCCCTTGTAATAGAAATCATGACTTGTCTTCTTTATGGAGAGATCTGGGGGTCAAAGACCCCGAATCTGTCCTTTTTACAAGCAAAGGTTAAAAAAAAGCAAAAAAAAAAAAAAAAAAAAAAAACTTACTTTCGGCCTAGACCGGAAGTAACGCCTTGGCGTAGCTCCGGTCCTCCAAGGCCATAGAGGCGATCTAAGCAGATATACTCTTTTTTTTTTTTTTTTTTTGATCGCCTGTGTGGCCAGCCATTGGATTGTTTCTCGGGCGAAGTGGCAGAAACTGTTGGCCCGAGAAACACTGGCTCACGAGCCGGTTGGATTGCTTTCATGAGATAGCCAGCCACTGGCTGTAAAAAAAAAAAAAAAATACCAGGGTTATGGCTGATATACTCCCAGTAAACCACTTGCAAACCGCAAAGTGTGTTATATATAACTAACCTTAAAACTGTCCCCGCTCCCATCTTGACACCTATGCAAACTATCCTGTGTTAGAATGATGTATATACTTGCCTATTTTCAACCAGGTCTGATCCCCTGTGTCAGTCAGCAGCAGCTGCAGGGGAGAGGAGGGGGCACTGACAACAGATGGGCCATAGGAGCTTATAGGTGATGTCATTGCCTCCAGGCTTTAGCAGCCATTGTTGGAACACTCTCTTCTCTCCCTTGCAGCCACTGCTGGCTCACAGAGAAGATCATGTGACCATAGTGGCATGAAATTAGGTAAGTGTACAGATCTTTCTTATAGGCAATTTTAGGGCTAATTATATGGAAGCTGGAATTCCACTTTTAATGACACTTTTGCTTGGCTGGTATGTAGGCAGCAGTTAATATCTTCATTCTAATATCACCATACTGATCCACTCAATGGAAATAAGTATTCATACCGGTTCGCGCTGACCTGTGACTTAGCAATTGAAGTCAGTAGATCATCATGTTGGCCACACATTGCAGTCTTCATTAGCTTACTAATATCCAGTCAGGTAAAGCTGGCCATGTACGATAAGATTTTTTACGTTTAGCCCTGCAGGAGAGAAGTCGCTCGATGATTCCCTCCGCATCCTCATTAAAGTGGTTGTAAACCTCATTCATGAAATTTGACTTGGGCACATATATCTGTAGTGTTTACTTATCTCTCTCCAAAGCTCTAAGTCCCGTGTCTTTCTGCTGCTCCGTTCTTATCAGCATGATCACTTCTGACAAGCTCTCTGACACAGGAAATAAAAGCAGCTGAACATGTGTCAGGGAGCAAGCTTAGAGGTAGATTGGCACAGAGCTGGTCTATTCAGACTACAGCTCCTGCATGTTCCTTCATTCCTCTGCCTATGTGGAGGCCTTGCCTTTCCTCCAATCAGCTCTCACACAGTATATGAGCCCAGACTCCCCACCCACTTCTGAAAACAGAAACCTGATTTCTAACACGATCTGCACTTTCTAAAGAGTATAGAAAGCTTAAGACAGCAGATATACATGTAAAACGTATGTAGGGAGATTTGTTTCATCTCTGTATCAACTGAGGCTGTTCACTTCACTGGGTATAGGAGAGGGTTTACATCCACTTTTAACATCATGGATGGAGAAATCTGCAGTGTCTGTTCCTGCAGCTGTCAGAATCTCAAACTGTGCCTGCATCTGATTTGGAGGTTAAGGCTTCATGTACACAGGACTTAAAAAAAAAAAAAAAAAAAAAAAATCAGTGATTTTTTTTTTTTTTTTTTTTTCTTCAGCTTTTACCAGTGTTCTATTACCAGTGTTTTTTCACGTTTTTAAAGGGCCAGCGTTTTTTGTCCCCCCCCAATTGATCTACAATGTCCAAAAACGTTGGATCAATGTTTTTGGGCATTTTTGAACTTTTTACAGCTGAAAAACATCTCTCAGAACCCTCTGGTGTTTGTTTTTTTTTGTGTTTTTTTTTTTTTTTTTTTTTTTTTTTTTAAAGATTTTTTTTTTTTTTTTTTTTTTTTTGTGTTTTTTTTT
>BLSH010286346.1:449045-459353 GCA_018402905.1 Glandirana rugosa | reverse complement strand
GAAGTATGCTTTCAAGACCTCATTAGTACCAATGATAGATACACGCAATTTAAGTTTATACACCAACTTCACTATACCCCTGCTAGATTGGCACGTATGGGTTTTGCCACTGCTGCCTCATGTCCTAGATGTGATATAATGTATGCTGACTGTCTGCACATGTTCTGGTCCTGTCCGGTTCTGCGCCCTTACTGGACTGCGCTCTTCTCCTTTTTCGAACATACCCTGGAAATACCTGTTCCACAAACCCCGGAGGTTGGTCTACTTGGCGTATTAAATGAACTGGTACACCGAACTCATGCTAGAACACTACTGCGTGTATTGTTATTTTTTGCTAGGAAATTGATTTTACTGAAATGGAAAGATGCATTAGCCCCCGATGTGCAACTATTATATCGCATGGTAAATAAAGCCCTACCCATATATAAGCTTATCTATGCGGGCAGAGCGTGTCCGAAAAAAATTTACAAGATCTGGCAACCTTGGCTGGACATTGGGGATTCCTATTGGGAGGACACCCCGTTGTCCCAGCAGTAGGGGGGTAGTGGATGGCTGACTAGTGCCTGGGTGACTGTGTAATGGGGTCGGTTAAAGACGTCTGTCATTTTCCTCCCTCCCCCTTTTGTTGGGGGAGTTCTCCTATAACGGCAAGGAGCTGGTGAGGTGTATGGGTGAGGACCTGAAGAGTGGATGGTGTGGGTGAGTGTTAGTTGAAATTTATTTTTTGTTTTTTTGGGTTATAGTATAGTATAGTTTTTGTGTTTTCTGTACACTCCTTTTGACCTCCTGTACCGATCCGGCTGGGTCGGAGGGGCAGGTTTTTGTTAAACTCCTCTAACCGCCCCCCTTTTACAAAGGGGATGGCGGACTATTACTGTGAGATATGTTGTTGGCCATGTTCGGCCCTGGTTTGGTTGTAATCTGTATATCTCCTTGCCATGTGTTTTTACGAATAATGTAACTATTGTAATTATACTTTGTCAAAAATTAATAAAAACATACTTTAAAAAAAAAAAAAAAAAAAAAAGATTTGGACTGGGTACCAAACAAAAGGTCATAGTCCAAGAGTGACAACACTCCCTCCTCACTGTTCTGCATACAGTATATTAAAAAAAGGAGTGTTGTCACCCTATGGCAATAAGTGTATTTGGACTACAGAATACCTCCCCTTCTCATCGTCCTAACATAGGAGGTGCTTTGTAGTCCACAGAAAAAGCTGGGAACAATCCTAACGGATAACAGTCAGTGCACAGGGAGTTTTCTGGATTTATGCTAGGACTGACCAGTGTTTGTTGAACAGATAATACAAAACTCTTTTAATGGTATATTAAATGGACTAAAAGGGAGCAAATAAAAAACCAAGTTCATTGTTAGAGTTTACATACTTTATTGAAAATAATGCTTTACATTTTTTTAATTGTAGAGTTCATTCAAGAAGGAACAGCTTTGACTGTGTTGCAGCATCCCAATGGAGATTGTATTGAGACAACTGACGCCTAGTATCACCAGTGATGACCCAGTGATGTCTCTGCCTGGAAAATAAAACTTCTAATATGGGGAGCAACCTAAGACTTTCCCAAACCAGGACCTTGTGTATGAACACGTTCTTTCCTCTGCAGTTGCCAATTACTGCCAACACGCACTGGAAAGTGAGAGTGAATTTGCCATCTGCTGGGTATTTTTTTTTTTTTTTTTTTGTACTGAGGCCCTGTGAAAGGAGTATTATGTGCACTTCACCACTCTGTTGTATCAGGGTGGCCTCTGTAGTTATGTACATAGTAAAAGAACATTAAAAAAAAAATCTCTTGAGACTCTGAGGATCTAGTGAAGCTGATGAACTATGGTTACATATGTAATGTTAGTTTTGTATAGTAACTTCTGTATCAAGCCTGATTTATGATGAAAAAATCTACCAATGGCAAAATAACATTTTTAAAAAAAATCTTCTAAAACTGATGAACTATGGTTACATATGTTTTGCACACGAACGCCTGTGTAAACCTTGATTTATGAAGGAAAAATATCTACCCTGGATTGGTGTCAGTCTTCCTGCTGGGAGTCAGCAGTTATTACCTATCTGTGATACTATGGTCAGGTTATACTACTGGGTTGAAGGCCCGTGTCACACTAAAGCATCGTACACACAAATCAAATTTTGGACGACAGAACGTCCGTTTTTTGTTGGATACTAGTCTCATGTCTAAAGTGAAGAGCTTACTAACAATATGAAAATTTTCTTACGACCGAATTCAACATCAGAAGTGATGTAATGTGTTGAATAGTTTTGTATGTATTTTTTCATTTCATGAGCATGCGTAGTCGTGATCATATGATTTTTTTTTTTTCCTTTGTACAAAAGCCGTACTAATGAGATAAAAAAAACAGATGTTGAGTTGCCATCCGAAAAAAAAATTCTAGTCTGCACAACCAGCTTTTGTCTTATTATGAAAAATCAAAATCGGCTGTCGAAAGGAGCATACTAACGGTAAGAATTTCGGACGATCGGCTGTCAAAGGAAAATTCCCGTCCGAAATTTGTATCATGTGTATGGGCCTTGGGTCTTCTGAGAAGTTTCCAACAGGATCACTAAACTGTGCTGGGAAACCACTTATCTGCTTGTATGTATTGATCCCTCCGTGCAGCAAGAGCAGCACCCTGCATAACCAGCCAGCAAGGGAAAGATGCATACAAGCAGGTGTGTTTCACTGCTCTGCCCTACATAGCAACAACAGCTTGACAGTGGCAGGATAGCAAATGTGACATGGGATAACGTGTTTTAAACTAGCTCCTTACAGATACATTAGTTACAGTCTGTATTGTCACAATTTTTATAAACATACCTAGGTAAAAAACACGGTGTTGCATAATTTAACTGTAATGATGAACACGATTCAGGATATACATGATATATACTTTTCTATTAAAGATAAAACCAAGATATATGGTATGCTGCCAAAGGTCAGGATGGAGTGTGATTTTTGCCTTCTGAAACGTATGCAATTGATCAAGCAGAAGCCGTATCTTTACAATGCATGTATCTTGGCTTAGTGACAAAGTCTTTATAGTGGAATCATGTGATAAGGGGAATTTGCTTTACCAGCCAACAAATTACTATTGGATTTATGCCTTTAGTAACTTTTTCTTGGGAACAAGATATTTTAATGCTGGAATTGCATCTATCAATATATTTGTTTGCAGCATTTTAACACAATTCATTCTAATTGGTTAGTAATTGGGTTTATCATTTAGAAGTTGGTACCATAACCTTTTCTCTACTTGTCCCTTCATCTGGATATGGGAGTTAATATACACTATATTACCAAAATTATTGGGACACCTACCTTTTACGTGCCCATAAACTTTAATGGCATCTTAGTCTGTAGGATTCAATATTGAGTTGGCCCACCCTTTGCAGCTATAACGGCTTCAACTCTTCTGAGAAGGCTGTCCACAAGGTTTAGGAGTGTCTATGGGAATGTTTGACCGTTCTTCCAGGTGTGCATTTGTGAGGTCAGGCACTGATGGATTATAAGGCCTGGCTAGCCTCCGTTCTAATTCATCCCCAAAGAGTTCTATCGGAGTGAGGTCAGGACTCTGTGCAGGCCAGTCAAGTTCCTCCATCCCAAACTCACTCATCCATGTCTTTATGGACCTTGCTTGTGTAGCCACAGTGGCAGTAAACAAGCTATAGACTTTAGGGGGGAGGCAAGGCCTCAGTTACAGTTACTCACAGTGCCTTGGTACAAAAGTACAACACTTGCATGGAAGGTCTCTCTTCTTCCTCAATTTCTCTCCATCAATCAGCTAATGTGATCCTGGAGGAAGGAAGAGGGGCACAGGAGGGTCAAACAAGGATGCTGTGACAACAGACATCCTCATCAATTAGAAAGTCATAATGGTGCATAATGAAAACCTGTGGATTTGTGTAACTCAAAGGCTGGCTTGTATACAATATATTTTTTTTTATCAATTTTCTAGTTGAAAAAGGCTGCTCTAGGTGAAGGTGTAATGGAGATACCTTTGGACAGCAGCATTGTCAGTCTGTGGGGAGGGAAGTGTTAGATGCACTAGTGGATTTAGATACACTAAACAAATTTGAAGCCAAACTCCAGCTAACATTCCTTAAAGTGGATGTAAACCTGTTTTCATGAAATTTGAACTGGGCACATATATCTGTAGTATTTTTGTATCTCTCTTCAAAGCGCTGTGTTCCATAGCTGTCTCTTGCACCGTAGCTCTATCAGCCTGATAACTTATGACAAGTCCTCTGAGACGGAAGATACAAGTGTGTGTGTTGGGGGAGGTTGCTATAAGTAGATTATCAGTCAGCTTGCCGTCTAAGAGCAGACTTCTGAACATTCCTGTCTTCTGAGGAGAGGGGGTGTGTGCCTTTCCTCCAATCAGCTGTCTTGGCCGTATGCCAATAATCCACACCCAGTGATAACCAGGAAGTGAAAAACTTTAACACGAAGAGCACATTCTAAAGGATATATACAGACGAAGACAGCGGATATACATGTAAAACTTATATAGGTAGATTTGTTTCATCCCTGTGTACCATCTGAGACTGTTCACTTCACTGGTTATATGTGAGGGTTTACATCCACTTTAAGTAGTTAGATTGACAGTTTTGTTCTTTTTGGTATGCAGGTTTTACATAAATAAAAGCTGACCAGTGTAAGCACTTGTCAGTGGTAAATGGTTTGTCTAAACCCTCTAAATTCTCCATCTGCAGCACAGCTTGTTCTGTTAAAAAAAACAAACCTACTGGCTGGATCACTAGGTGAAAATAAAATACAGAAAGCCTTAAAAGAAAATGAATGCAGCCATCACATGCTGCAGTGGTTCTACTAGAGCTGTGATTCTATTCGAATGTGTTTGGCCTCTCTGCTCACTTATGGACATTGCTTGCTATTCTGTGGGATTTTATTTCCTTTCCCTGTCATCACTTCCCGGCCCACCTCCCAGTTTTCTTCCCTACATCGGACATGCTCAGTGCAGCCCGTGTTGCCTGAGCAACTTCCTAGTTCTCTGAGCTCCTGTTTGCCTACTGTTATGTGTATTCAGTATCTTACTTTTCGTGTACCAACCCTTGCTTCGTCTAATATTTGTACTTGCCTCCGCCTGCCCTGACCTTGGTTTGTTTCCTAAATTTCCTTCTGTCTCCTGTTTGTACTCTGCATGTGCGAATGGTCTCCACATCTTCAGCTGGATGTACCTGGGGGTCGCGACCTGGTTCCAACTTGCTACAAGTCCATTCCCCACCATCAGGGGCCCTGATGCTTGCACTCTGCACCCTGGGGTACCCTAAGTTAGCAATTTACAAGGGCTCACTATCATTGAAACCTGACAGTCGGCTTCAGATGTGTGCTGAGTGTTTGACAGCTTGAGAACCCATTGAACGAGAGAGCACATAGGATTCTGAACTGTAAAGTCCTTTTCTCAAAGTCCATTTAAGTATGGTCATCATGGAAATGGTTATACCCTAAGGGCCGGCCTATTTTTCTTTTTGTTTGGCACTGTCCAATCGTCCTGTATGTAGTAATATAACATTGAATGTTGAAGACTTTCTGTGTCCCACAATAGACTAAGAAAAGGATTTCATATGGAGTACAAAAATCCTATATTTTTTTTTTTTAAGCCCTCTTACTGAGCTTTTTCATGAACATTCCTCTCTATGAATGCTAGCTTTCAGGTCTTTGAATGGACCAAGGCTAATTGAATTTCTTCCTGTTGCTATAACAGTGCCCTTTATCCTCTTCTAATGCACGTGAGCAGAAAGTTTGGGAGTATTTAGAATTCTGGTCATGTGTTTTCTGTTGTACTTGAATTCTTAATCTTTGAGAAAATGTTGCATTCTGCTTTTTATCTGTATTTTGTTTTTTGCTGTGGGGACAAAATCTAGCAGACTATTACAGTGCTATTTCATTTTTATCTGAATTACATTTTAAGGAGCCAGTCCAAATCTTAAGGTTCCCTTCAGACCTTTGTATTGAAGTAATGTGTATTAAAACATACATTCTTTAACATGACTGTGTACTGTTTATTTAGAAAGGTACCCCAACATAAATACAGTAGTGGGTAATGTCTGCTAACACATGAGCAATAAACTAACCACAGAAGTCTGAAAGGTCCTTGAGATTTTGCAGTGTGCTGAAAGAGTGGTCTGATTAGAATGATCACTATTAATAGCAGAGTAGCTATAATAACAGTAACCGTGAAACTCATTCATTATTCACAGTACTAAAATAATCTTTAGCAATCCCCACTTCAGGTATAAAGCGGTTGTAAACGTTCATTTTTTTATTCTTTAAAATAACAAACATGTCATACTTTCCTCTGTGCAGTAGTTTTGCACAGAGTGGCCCCGAACCTTGTCTTCTGGGGTCCTCAAGCGGCGCTCCTGGGTCCTCCTCCGCATTGAGTGACCCGTCAGGGAAAGCTTCCCAGGGGTCACACGTGCGGGCGCGTTCCGGTTTCCTGCTGTTTGAGTGTATTCACACAAACAGCGGGACTTGGCCCGGCCCCCGCATCACTGGACTTGATTGACAGCAACGGGAGCCAGTCGCTCCCCTGCTATCAATCCAGCCAACGAGGACCCGAGACACCGGCTGGAGCGGATTGCTCGTAGCAGCTGATGGAACAAACAGGCTCAGGTAAGTAAAAGGGGGCCTCGGGGGGGGGTCACTACTGAGAAAGCGTTTTGCACCTTAATGCATAGAATGCATTAAGACGAAAAGCAATGAGACTTTACAAGCCCTTCAACATAATCCAAAATGTATGTAAAACTCTAACAATGAACTTGACGTTGGGGGTTGTTCTGTAGTCCACAGAGAGAGAACTGGGAACAATATAACTGATAAAAGCAGAGGTCCTAAAAATGTACTCAACAGTATATTTAATTTCCACCACATGCTACTAAATTTCTAACAGTAATAGGCAACTATTTGACTTTTCAGCAATGTTTGCCTAGTTATCTGGCTGGAACAACTTAACTACTTCATTGTATTCCAGTGCAGTAGGATTGATGATGGAATATCCTCATTGGGTTCCCTACCCATCCCATCACTCAAAGTTTTACCCTCCCCTACTCAGTCTCAAATTTCCCCACTATGCGCCCCCCCCCCCCCCGGGACCTCCTATTCGACTCTAAACTCTCCTGCACCCCTTAATACCTCTTCCTCCTGCCCTGTTCACCCCACCTTTTCTACTTTCCCTTTATTCTTTCCTTCCCTGTGCCCTTGGTGCCATTATCTCATAACAGATAGAAACACGTAACAGTGTCTGCCCCCTTTCAGTGATAATTACCATACCTCCCAACCTTGGAACTTGAGAATGAGGGACACCAACAAAAGGCTTACATCAGCAGCATCGGGGGTATCTACACACCCTCCTGACTGCTACAGCAGCAGTAAGTATGTATATATTTTTCAAGCTGGCTGTAGATTTTCTAAGTGAAATAATTTGATCACCGCCACAAAGTCCCAGGAAAGTATGATTTGTGCTTTGTCAGCTTCATCGAGGTTCACAGGTGGCATTAGGGATATAATAGACCCATGCTGTCTCCTTAACCACTTGCTGTCCAACATATGTATTTAAACGTCCTGACAGTGGTTAATACCAGGATCATGACTTTATGGTTTTTGTTTTCTGCTGATAATCAGCTGTGAAGTAAAAGTAATCCGGACAGCTTTACCTGATCACTTTTTCACATCACTGGGAAGGAACCCACCTGTGGCTGTCCATGGTGTCAGCTCGCTGCTCCTGGAGAGAGGCTCCAGTAAGCAGTTGGGACAGCGTCTCGCAGAGGAAATGCAGGAACATCCATTCCCCCGATCTTCTCTGTGGCGACTGCAGTGTTAATTTAGTCAAAAAAACATTTTTGTCATATTCCCAGTGATGAAAACTAAACGAAAAGTACTCCACAATTGACAAACACTATGACGAAAATCAATTCCATTTTTGTCGATGAACAAAGACAAAAATATGAGGGGGCGGGCTTTTAACCACATGAATTTCTGGTTTCCTTGAAGCTCTGCCTATAGAGCGCATGAGTGATTTCACTCCCAGCAAGCAAGGTAGCGAATAGTGAGCTTAGGACTGTGATCATGTCCAGAGCAATGTAAGTGTATACATTACATGCCTCCCCTCAGACCATCTTTTAGAGCACGGTGTGCATTACAAGCCTCCCCTCAGACCACCGTCCAGAGCACTGCATAATTATAGGCCACCTCAGACCACTGTCCAGAGTACTGTGCAACGTTACAGACCTCCTCAGACCACCATCCAGAGTCTCTGTGTAGTTTGTTCAATCCTTAATACCAGAGTAGATAGAGATAGGAATACCACGATACCTGTTAGAAATATTACAGCTGCCAGCATGACAACAAACCAAGTTGAAGGATAGTAATGTTCAAAAAGAGTGCGGCGCTATATTGTGACTATAAACCTATGTGGTATATGGTGATGTGGGTATTTGAGTTCACACCAACAGATATTTAAGAGCAATAATAAATGGTAAACAAATAGAAACAAATGAGTCCAGAAACCGTGATTAATGTGACAAACCTCTCTTTGAAGAGCGGAAGTAGAGTGACCACAATTAATTGGTATATGCCCTGAGTGCAGTTGGGGGGACAAATTCAAAATAGGAATGTCCTCTTTATTATTGTCCAATAAATGTGTTCATATATCCATGATATATTCCAAAACACAGTTTGAAGTAAAGGTGACGTGTGCTTCACTTGAAAGTGATCAGGAGTGACAATACACACTGGTAGGTGATTGCACTTACCGGAAGCTGGTAAGGCACCAGCATATGTAGTATGTTCTAGCAAGTGAGTGTAAAGTGACAAGTGCTCAAAAAAATGTTCTCCAGAGTGACTATCCAAAAATGATAAGTGAGTGCGCTTACCAGAAGCTGGCAAGGTACCAGCATGTGTAGTAGACACTGGGGTGTAGATGGGTGGTAGAGAAAGTCCTTCAAATGGTCCTGGACCGTCAGCTTCTGTATTCACTTCAGGGGGTAGTTAGACCCCCCTGTTGATGAATGGTGTCACTCAAGCAAACAGGTATTATGAAATAAAGAAAAGAAGGTGCTCCATAGTGTAATCCAGTTAAGAACTAATATTTATTCAAAGTGTGGTTACTTACATTTATAGAGATAAAACTGAGCTCAATGATAAAAGTCCAAATGCAGTGAACCGGGGGGACAAGACCCAACGTGTTTCTTTTCACACAAACGTCTTATGGGGTATCCCCCCACCCCCCGTGATCACTGCACAAATATATAGAGGAAACCATATTGCCTAGCCCCTCCCACCAGTCAAAATGGTGTGGGTCCATGTTCCAGAATCCAAAATGGCGCCACTGGGTGCGTTCCACTTGGTATTTCCGGGTTTGCAATATGCATGAATAGGGGAGATGTAGGTGGATGTGGCTTGTGTGCCATAACATATTGTGGTGGTTAGGGAAAGCTCCAATCATTTTAGGCAGCGGTATTACTGGCAAGAGACAGGGCGGTTGATAAAACTAGATAGGACATATGTTGCTGACACTAGCCCGCCCAACAGGGGGAGCGCTGTGTCAGTAGGTCCAATGAGAAGGCGTGGGGTGACGATTTCCAGGAAGTGACATGGATAGCCGCTCCCAGAAATGACGCGCACGTCCAGGAAATCGCGGGCATCCGGGGTGGGCAGATACACGCAATAATTGGAGGGCTGGAACTTATGATTGGAGGTTAAAGTGTCAGAAACACTGGAGTAAACAACACCAGTCAGTGTAAATAGTTATGAGTGATAAACTGAGATATGGGTCGGCTTTAATAATAATAACATGATATTAGATTTTCCTGGCTCAGCCCCATGTCAGCACACCTCGGGTCAACCCCGCCCCCTTGACCCCGTATAGGACATCCCTTTAACAGAGCATAAAAGGACAGCAGTACCTGGAGACGACAGGAAAATACGAGACAATTTCCCTACAGGATATGCCCCAGTTCCCCCGCCCCAACTGGGCTCCACACGACTGTACCCCGACTCGGTCCTTTTAGATTATAGTACAATAATAATAATTTCGGCTGGGTATAGAGTCAAATAGTGAGTATTGATAAATGTGACTGACCACAACAAATGAGGTCACAAAGACTGTGAAATTGGAGGTTAGTATTCAAGGTCGGGAGGTTAATAACGCACATAGACGGGTGGGGCCTACGGGCGCTAAAGGACCTGCACGCGCAGTAAAGACCCTCGCCGATAGGTACAGTGAAGGACCTTTAGCAGTGGGGTGCGGAAGAGTAACCTGGATGAC
>BLSH010286346.1:414583-435127 GCA_018402905.1 Glandirana rugosa | reverse complement strand
TTTGACACTTTTTTGGGACCAATGACATTTACACAGCGATCAGAAATTTAAATGTCCACTGATTACTGTATAAATGTCATTGGCAGTGAAGGGGTTAACCTGGGGGGGGGGAGCTAGGGGTTAATAGTGTTCCCTGGGTGTGTTCTTACTGTGGGGGGGTTGGGCTAACATGGGCATGAGAGATCTAACTGATCCCAGTGACAGGGATCAGTAGATCACCCATGCCCCACTGACAGGGCGGGGAACCGCCGTGTTTACATCGGTGGTTCCCCTTCTTTTCCCTGTAGCCGCTCATCGCGGCTCGCCGGCGGACATCGGGTCCGCCCGAGCCGCGGGCACACTCCTCAGGAGTGAGGCGGGTGCGCGCGCGCGCCGCCGGCGGCGCGCGCGCCCCCCCTGGTGGCCAAAATGTGAATCGCCGTATATTTACGGCGATTCGCGCCCAGCTCCCCGACTGCCGCCGTGAAAAGACGGCGCGCGGTCGGGAAGCAGTTAAGAAAATCCCCAGAGAAAAAACAGCCTTTCGCTACAGCAAAAGAAGGCTAAGCCTCAGTCAAGCAAACCTTCTACTTTGGAATGAAAGATGAGCACCTTGCATTTTTCTCAGACCTCCAAGTCTCAGATCAAATCTGGAACTCCATCCTGAAACAAGGTCTGAATCCTTAGAGCCTTGTACACACTGCTAGTTTTTTTGTCATTCAACCCAGCGAGGTCAGTCATTACTTCCCTTCAGCTAAGGGATTTTCTGGCCTCTGTGGAGAGCAAGCATGCCTACCTACCCACATGTCCCTAATTTTCCACCACACCAACACTCCCTACATTTTGCTGTGGGCATGCAACACCAGTTCAAGGCCTTCTACTTTTGTTCTGTCCACTGCGCCTTTGGTATTTACCTGGCCCTTGTGCCTGCTCTGCTCCTCTCACAGGGGATTCGATTTTGGACTACAGTACATATCTTACCCCCAACTTCTATATCGCAGGAGATGATACAGGTCACATAGTAAAACTGATCACCAGTTGTACAGTCTGATTGTACTAAATTTAGACTGAAAATACAAATAGAAAATATAATATTAAGATGTTTATAATAAAAACCTTAACAGATTGTGTATACAGATTGTAATATGGTGTTTGCAGGTTTAGGAATTACAGATTTACTTTATTAATAACACCTAATTGGCTTGTTTAAAGTGAGTCTGGGCAAGGAAAAAAACTATGCAGCACATCTCTGCAGTCCATGCACATTTCTCCACTATGTGTCCCTTCACATACAACTTATCGGTTCATCCAGAATTACACTCAGCTCCTAATTTGCTATGGTGAGCTGACAACACAGTGCTTTTTCTGCCATGGAACACAAGAAACTGTCAGCTCTGCTCAGTTAATTCTTTCTGAACTACAAAATACACCTCATCTAGACAACATAGGGGGGATGAGTGTAAAAGTCCAAGGGAAGGCCTAGACTCCTAAACATAATACAAGCAGTATTATCAGCAGAGTTATCAGCTCAAAGGATTTCTGGCAATATCTGCAGGTATTCTTGGCATTACTCTAATAACTATAACAAAATGCTTCTGAAAGTATATTAACAGACTAAACCAAACAATGGAGCAAATAAGAGAAGCCCATTGTTATGTTTTACATACATGTACAATTAAATTCTTTCCATATGAAATGTTTGCCCATTTTGGATACTATTAGCACCATCTAGTGATGGTTTTCTGCAAAATGTTTAGATAGCCTTTATTAGCTAATATACACTATATTACCAAAAATATTTGGACACCTGCTTTTACATGCACATGAACTTTAATGGCACCCCAGTCTTAGTCTGCAGAGTTCAATATTGAGTTGGCCCACACTTTGCAGCTAAAACAGCTTCAACTCTTCTAGGAAGGCTGTCCACAAGGTTTAGGAGTGTGCCTAGGGGAATGTGTAACCATTCTTCCAGAAATGCATTTCTAAGGTCAGGCACTGATGTGGAGATGTGGATGAAAAGGCCCGGCTCTCAGTCTGCACTCCAATTCATCCCAACAGCATTCTATCAGCCAGTCAAGTTCCTCTACCCCAAACTCGCTCATCCATGTCTTCATGGACCTTGCTTTGCTCACTGATCCAAATCATTTGGTGGAGGGGGGATTATGGTGTGGGGTTGTTTTTCAGGGGTTGGGCTTGGCCCCTTAGTTCCAGTGAAGGGAAATCTTAAGGCGTCAGCATACCAAGACATTTTGGACAATTTCATGCTCCCAACTTTGTGGGAACAGTTTGGGGTTGGCCTTTCCTGTTCCAACATGACTGCGTACCAGTGCACAAAGCAAGGTCCATAAAGACATGGATGAGCAAGTTTGGGGTGGAGGAACTTGACTGGCCTGCACAGAGTCATGACCTCTACCCAATAGAACACGTTTGGGATGAATTAGAGAGCAAGCTGTGAGCCAGGCCTTCCCATCCACATCAGTGCCTTCTCTCAGAAGAGTTGAAGCTGGTATCACTGCAAAGGGTGGGCCAACTCAATTTTGAACCCTACAGACTAAGACTGGGATGCCATTAAAGTTCATGTGCGTGTAAAGGCAGGCGTCAAAATAATTTTGGTAATCTAGTGTATACATTCAAACATATAAATATCCAACTGTGTGGTAAACAACTCAAACAAGACAAGAAAAAACCTCATAAATGCACAGAAATAGTTCACATTTTTAGCTTTTCCAGTGAAAAATGAATTCTACACTAAACTGTGTTACTCAGAACAGGTGAAGCAATGCCATTCAATAATATCACTTCATTGTTCCACCACCAGTGTACAAACCAACTTACCAAATGAATATGATCTTTCTTGTATGAGGTCAACTGTGCTTATGATAATGGTAATGGCGCCAGATCAACAGCTTGCAACCTTGATGTTAAAGAGGAGCTCAAGTCATATTTAAGAAAATTAAAAGTTGGCAGCTACAAAAACTGGATCCAGCACTGTGTTCTCCCGAGGGGGCATCTTAACTGTGAGGACCCAGCTGTGAAAGCGTGCGGCTTCACAACCAGGTGTCCACAGTTAAAGCGCAACTTGTTGACAGTTTGCATCATTATAAAATATATTAAAGAGAGAAAATGCTGAGACAAACTTGTAAAATATCACTGTTCTATCCAGTGAGCATAACATCAGAGCTAAGCTTCGTCCAATACATTTCTCTATAAGGGATAAGTGGGACGTGATTTCTCTGTGGAGAAGTCCATCACCTTAGGACACTAGTGATAAAAAGAGAATTCACAGAGTGGGTTAGGATTATAGGTCCGAATCCCAGGGGGCTTATCCTCAAAAGCTGGCCAGTGCTCAATCACCTAAAGCAGGGGTGCCCAACCTTTTGAAGAGCGAGGGCCACTTTAGCGACTTGGCAGCTGGTCACAGGCCACAATGAACAGAGCGGGCAGATGACAGGTCTGTGTCCAGATCCCCTTCTGTTTTTTTAAGCAGATCAGATTGGAGATAGGTGGGTGTAAAAAGGACACAGGTCCGTTTAAATATTTTAAAGTTTACTATTCCTTTATATTGGCTTGCGAAGTTTACAAATGCAGCAATTTAATAATTGAGTCAAAGATTTTGCACTGGGAAACACTTTTTGAAATATAAATAGTGCATTTTATATACAACTATATAGATCAGACCAAAATGAGGGACAGATGAGGAGGAATGAGGGACAGAGGGACTTTGTTCCAAATCAGGGACAGTTGGGAGCTATGCATTTTGGAGGGTATACTGATCAGTATAATCAGCTATCTGGGAAAAACACTTCTAAATGCGTGCATAAACGTGGTATGTAAAATTGGCAAAACGGACGTTTTCAAACGTTGGTTACTAGCTGCAGGGCTGGTGCAAGGATTTTTGACACCCTAGGTGAAACTGCACGTTGCCACCCCCTTGGCTCCACCCCTGACTCCACCCCCTTTCCCTGCCCAGCCTGATCAGCGCCAATCAAATGCAGCCTCACCAGCGCCCATCAAATACAGCTTCACCAGGGCCAATCAATACAGCCTCACCTGTGCCCATCAAATACAGCTTCACAAGCGCCAATCAATACAGCCTCACTTGTGCCCATCAAATACTGCTTCACCAGCACCAATAAATACAGCCTCACCTGTGCCCATCAACTACAGATTCACCTGTGCCCATCAAATATAGCCTCACAGGAGGTGGGGGCGGAGGGGGGGGGGTATTTGGCAGATCAGTCACTATTTCTATATACATTTACAAATGGCATTTGATAATATAATCTCATTATCTCACTCAGACAGTGTCAGTTTTACATGAATCAATGCAGAGCAACCACAACCAGTGACAGATCAACAGTGGCCAGGTGCCCAGGCAGCAATGCTCTCTAGGCGGCCGCCTACTTTGCCTAGTGGTAGAGCCGGCCCTGACTAGCTGTCAAGTTCCAGCATTCACACGAAATTTTCAAACATCCTGTGTACATGAAGCCTAAGTAGGCTAGAGTAAGAGAAAACCGTTGGATCTACACATTGAACAGGGGAAGAGAGAGCGGTTGGATCTATAAATAGAACAGAAAACAGAACGGTTGCAATCCATAGATAGATCAGGGGAAGTCGGAGTAGAAAACCGTTGTAACTATAAATAAGAACATGGGAAGAAAGAACCGTTGAGCACATATCGAGAACAGGAGAAGATACAACAGTTGAATCTATGAATAAAACCGGGGAAGAGAAAACGGTTTAGTCTATAAATAAAACGGGACAACAAAAGAGAACTGTTTAGTTTATAAATAAAACAATGGGAGAGAGAACTGATGGATTTATAAATAGAACAGAAGACGTATCTTAACACTGGACACATAAATATATCTCTCTATCAGTTTATACACAGGGAAATGTTTGCCAACAGTTAAGATGGTGGCAGGTCGGGCTTCCTCCCGCCTATGATAATCTGCAGTGTCACTTCCGTCGCTCTAGTGACGTGATTGTGCGCCGGACGCTGCCCATGATACAGGGATTTGTGGAACAATTTACCAGGTGATCGAGGAGACGGGGAGAAGAGACTGCGAGCACCATGATCACCTCGGCGGGTGAGAATCTGTGTGTTGGAGGGATGCGGGGAGGCCGCCTGCTATGGTGTGAGGCGAGTCGGTGTTAGCTGACTCATTGTTCGGTGTTTGGATAGCAGGCCTGATACGTACCGTGCGGTGTATAATGGGGAGAGGGCAGGTAGGAGAGTAGCTGAGGGGACAATGGGCACATGCTGAGTCACCTCAGTGTAGGCCTCTTGTCTCTCCATTGTACACACAGGGCCGGGGCTCTGCTCAGCGATTTCACACAGCACACACACGTCTTACCTGTAATGGTGTGTGTGCCATCTCCATGTTCAAATTTTCTCTTCACAGCCATTGCATACTGCCCTGAGCAGTGACCTCCTGGTGCCACAGGGGTTACCTGAAATGTGAGGGACTTGTGTCAATCTCCTGCCCTCTTCACCATTCCCAGAACACAAACCGTTATTGTCCCACAAAGGAATATGCTCTGTGAATGGGCAGCTCATCTGCACCCTCTCCATTCATAGAATGCATTGGATAGTAATAGTAGGAGTTCTGTGAATAGCGGAGGGGTGGGTGAGCAAGTTCTTCACATTTGCAGCCATTGCTGTTTAATGGCAGCAGAGGAAGATCCGCATTCTGGGCAGTATCCAGCGATATGGAGAAGGGAATTGGACATGACGCAGCAGCCTGCAGGAGATGGGATACACACCATTACAGGTAACTTATGTGCTTGGGGCTGCGTCCCTCCCCAAAAAAATGACTGAACTTAAGCATTCAAGTACAAAAAGTGTCACACACAAATGAATTTATTTTTATTGATGTACCAAGTATGGAGAGTCCAGTTTGTAAAGCTACAAGGTCATGGTTGTACATAGAGCTTCTGTGAATGTACAGTAGGGCAGTGTTCCCTAGTTACAGGGGACGATGGGTCACAACCTAGAATTCAGAGTACAGGTATTGGGTAAAGAGACGTGGGGAGGGTGTGTAAGAAGGAAGGGGGGTCTGCAGTCAAGGGGATACTTGGAGTGGCATAGGCCTATCTGAAAACAGAAAATGGATTAGAAGTTTCAAAAGGAATCAGTCTGAAGGCAGGTAATCTTGTGTTTTGGAGATGACACCTTCTCAAGAAGGGCCAATTTATTGGTCAGTATAGTAGTAGATATAATAATCAGGTTTATATAATTTTTTTTTCTACTAACCTCCCACGCTGGCCCCGCCCCCCCGACTTTTTTTTTCCAGTACTGGTACTCCCTCCCCTGACTTTACCACTGAGCTCTATTTGTATCTGTCCTTCATACCCTGGTGCTGAACATAATCCTGAACTCTAACATTTCATTTGTGCCTCACATCCAATCACTGTCCAAATTCTGCCACCTTCACCTCCATAACATTTGCAAAATACACCCCTTTTTAACGTATGACATAAAGTTACTGATGCACTTATTATCGGTCACCTCGACTATTGCAAATCCCTCCTCATTGGCCTACCTCTACACCAGGGTTCCGTGGAACCCTAGGGTTCCTCTAGGGTTTCCTCAGGCTATGGTCAATTTCTACCTCTCAGATAAATTCCCAATGACATCATTGATCTTTTTAGTTATTTGTAAGGGGGTAATTCACAACGACCACGAGTGTAAGGAGCATTCTTCCCATTGGCCATCACACTAATGTATCATGAGTTGTAGATTTTTTTATTTTAAGCAGGGGTTCCCCAAGACCAGAGAATTATTTCAAGGGTTCCTCAGTGTTGAAAATGTTGAGAAAGGCTGCTCTACACAGACTATTCCCTCTTCAATCCATCATGAATGTTGCTGCCTGATTCATCCGCCTCACCAACTGCTCAGTGTCTGCTGTTGCAAACAAAGATTTCAGTGCTGCTACCCATATAAGCCACCATCAGCAGAGCTCACAGGTGCTTGATTCACAGTAATAGTCCATAAAGATGATCTGCACAACTGCCTTTGCTCTAAAATCTTGCTTTTATTACAGGAAATTACAGTGTACAGTACGCAAATGCAGTCAGTGCACTCGTTTCAGCCTACACGTTTTTAATCAGAACTACGATAAGACATGAAACTTTGAAATATATAGTGGCTAAGTTAACAAAGGCTCCACCTACTAATTGGATTCATTAATTAATTCAGTGTCTGCTATCCATTTTGGCCAATACCCTACACCAGCTTAAATTCTTTTTAATAATAACAACATCATATAAAGCTAACCACACCTCTGCCACCAGCTACATAACCAACCTCGCCTCCAAAATGTCACCCAAACCATACTTCTCACCCATCCCCAAGACCTGCTCTCTAGCACTCTTATCACTTCCTCCCATGCTTTCCTCCAGAGCCTCTGGAATTCTGTACCTCAGTCTGCCCAGCTATTTCCTACTCTCTGAAGAACATCACTTCAGGGAATTCTGTCGTGCCTCCACCTGAATTTTACTTTCTCCATTGGTTCATCCCTCACAATTATTACCTTTTGTATCACTTGCCCCTTCCTTTTAGACTGTAAGCTGTTGCCAGTAGGCCCTCTTAACCTTCTCCTGAATACTGTTGTAACTGTACTTTTCCCCATTATTTTATAAAGCTCTGCCCAAGCTGTTGGCATTCTCATTATCTGGCAGACAAAATCCATTTCTTGTAACCAGAATTACTGTCTCTGTGGTACTTGATACTGCTCTGGATTGCTTCGGGTGCAATATAATAAGTACCTTCCCACATGGTGGATGTGCCCGGTCATGGGCATGCATTGGTTGATACTATCTAAATATCTTTTTCAGCAATGCTTTAAGGAAAATCCTAGGGTGGTCGGGACTCTCCCTCCTCATTGGCTGAGACAGCAGTGGGCCCCATTGGCAATCAAAGTCAGTGGGCCAATGAGGAGAGAGAGGAGGCATGGATGAGCTGCAGTTCCGTGTCTGAATGGACGCACAGAGCAGCGGCTCGGGTGCCCCATAGCAAGCTGCTTGCTGTGGGGGCACTCGGAAGGAGGGACCCGAAAAGAGGAGGATCCGGGCTGCTCTGTGCAACCCATTACACAGAGCAGAGAAGTATAACATGTTTGTTATTTTTAAGAAACAAAAAAAGACTTTTAATATCACTTTAAGATAATGGATTTCCTTTTTACTTCAATCAAGCAACTAATAGCAAAAGCATGTCCATCTCTTACCCACAACTTGCAAATTAATGTGGTTCTGAAGCCTAAACCCCTTTACCTTAACCACGTCCTGCCTAACAACGTCATACGACGTTGCAGACTTTTAGTGGGGATATCTAAATGATGCCTGCAGCTACAGGCATCATTCAAATATCTTCTTTTAGATCCGGTGACTCCCTGCACTGTAAGAAGAATCCTAGCCGCTTGATCATTCTTACAGGCAGTGGGAGGCGCCTTCCCCCCTCCCACCGCCCTCTGATGCTTCTCCCGGCTCGCCCGTACGATTGGCGAGAGGGAGAAGGAATCTGTCCATCCCGGATGTTGACCATAGAGCATCCGGCGGGCCAGATGGCCCCCGGACGTCTCTATTATCTTTTGGAGGCGGGGCGTGATGTTATGATGTCACGCCCGGCCTCTGCATTTGAAAAAATGCCACTGACTCGGCTGGGAAGCCATGATCCCATTTTTTTTTTTTTTTTTTTATTGCTTTTTGTTTTTTTTTTTGTGGCTTCCCAGCCTAGAGGCGAGATCTGGGGACTTATTGACCCCAGATCTCCCTGTACAGAGGACCTGTCACACACTATTCCTATTACAAGGGCTGTTTACATTCCTTGTAATAGGAATCCGTGATAAAAAAAAAAAGTAAAATGTCAAAATAGAAAAATAAAAGTAAAATAATAAAAAAAAAATTGAAAGCGTCCCTGCGTGCTCGCCCGCAGCAGCGAACGCATACGTAGGTCATGCTCACATACGTAAACGACGTTCAAACCACACATGAGGAATTGCTGTGAACATTGGAGCAAGAGCAATAATTCTAGCACTAGAACTCCTCTGTAACTCTAAACGGGTAACCTGAAAAAAAATATTAAAGCGTCTCCTATGGGGATTTTTAAGTACCGAGTGCGCAATTTCAAAGCGTGACATGTTCGGTATCTATTTACTATTTGAAAAATTACTGAGCAAATACCGTGCAAAATAAAAAGTAGCAACAACCACCATTTTATTCCCTAGGGTCTCTGCTAAAAAAAAACATATATAATGTTTGGGGGTTCTGAATAATTTTCTAGCAAATAAAATGATAATTTTTACATGTAGGAGCGAAATGTCAGAATTGGCCCGGGTAGCAAGTAGTTAATGCATTCCTTGATGTAAGGTAAAAAATGTTTAGGCATAGTTTTTGGCCCCTCACCCTCTCCTTTTACATACCTGAGCCCTCATTTGATCCAGCGCTGTTCACATCTACAGTTCATCTCTCCCGTTACCTCCATGTCTCACTGGCTTTGTTGGGGCATGGGGAGGCATTGGCTTCCTCTGCTGTCAAGCAAAGCCATTGATGGGGGCGGGTCTGAGTCTCACTGACTATGTCAATGGAAGCAGCATTGAGGCTTGGGAGTGAGCACACACAACTTTTCTCCATTGGAAGAGGCTTCCCATGGGGGCACTGGACAGAGAGGAGGAGCCAGGGGCTTTAGTGGGAGACCCGAGAAGAGGAGGTTCGGGGCTGCTCTGTGCAATTCCATTGCACAGAGCTGGTAGGTATAGAGATTTTTATTAAAAAAAAAAAAATGTTTACAATCACTTTAATTTTTTTCTTTTGTACGTCACAGAACACAGGGCATCTTCGTATCCATTATGATAGGGTTATGCTGTCACCTTCAGGTCACTGGCAAAAAACAACAATTATCCCCTTCCAGCTAGGCACAGCCTTCGTTTTTTTGCTAGTGTATTAGGTGATGGCCCAGGAGAATGTGGTACTCCTGGTGTAGTAAACTTATAAGTGGACGACCCGTGGATTCTTCTGAATCGCCTCAACCTTTTGACGCAGGGTCTGATATTCCATCCTGCTTTATGCTTGCTGACTTTAATGGCTTGGCTGTTGAACCCCGGGGTCTTGAGATGCAGGGGTGTCTCTGACTCGGTTAGCCCTGTGCTTCTTTCTGCTAGGAAGGGAATTTCTAGAGAGAATTACTATCAAACTTAGAAGTTTTATTTTTTGTGGTGTGAGTAGCTTAAACATCACCCTCGCAAGTATGCTGTGAAATGTGTTCTGGCCTTTCTCCAATCAGACATGAAAAGAACGGACAATACCTGACCCTTGGTGGCCCTCAGGGCCAATGACCCATAAAGTGATTGTAAAGTCCTTGTTATTAAAAATAACAAACATGTTATATTTACCTCCTCTGAGCAGTGGATTTGCACATAACAGCCAAATCCTCCTCTTCTTGGGTCCCTCTTCTGTGCTACTGGCCCCTCCCTCCTGTTGGGTGTCCCCAGAGCAAGCAGCTTGCTGTGGGGGCACCTGAGCCGAGTTGCAGCTGTGTGTTCATTCAGACACAGAGCTGTAGCCTGGCCCCACCCCCTTTCTCATTGGCTGACTGACTTTGACAGCAATGGGAGCCATTGGCGCCTCGCTGCTGTTTCAGCTAATCAGGAGCGAGTTCCGGACAGCCAAGACATTAATACAACATCGCTGGATCTAGATGGGGCTCAGGTAAGTATTTTTTTTTTTTTACTGGTAATGGTGGCGATTTGCAATTTTTAGCGGGACTGCCGCATACAAATCTGACCCCAGATGACACTTTTCAAGGACCAGTGACATTATTACATTAATCAGTGCTATAAAAATGCACTGATCAATGTAAAAATGATCCTGGTAGGGAAGGGGTTAAACACTTAGGGGGCAATCAAGGGGTTAACTGTGTTCCCTAGGTGTGTTCTAGCTGTAGGGGAGATGGACTGCCAGGGACATGACAGAGATCACTGGGAACAGTAGATTTCTGTCCTGTCCCCTTTCAGAACGGGGATCTGCCTTGTTTACATAGGCAGATCCCTGTTCTGCCTCTGTACTAGGCGATTGCAGTTCGCCGGCGGATATCGATTCTGCCCGGCCTGCGGGCACGCTCACGCAGCATGCAGCCGGTGGTGCGTGCCTGCCTGCAACAGCGCCAGCCACCGTACAGCTACAGTGATTTGCGCAGGAAAGTGGTTAATACCATAAATAATAAACATCTTATCCGATTTTTACTCCAGGAGTATATAACGTTTGGCAGTTCTAAAGAAATAAGACATATGCATTCAAATTTAACTAAACCCATCAGATTTTAGTTGACTAAAATACAACTAAAACGCCATTTTAGTCCAAAGACTAAAATACAACTATAATGGCATTTTAGTCAAGACTATAAAACTAAATCGAAATTTGATGTAAAAAAATTAACACTGCTATATACTGTTGATGAGAAAAAGCATTTAGCAGTTTATAGTTACTAAAATAATTGCACAGGAGATCAGATACAGTGAATGCAGGGTCCAACATTTTAAGGTAAGCCTGTCATAATGTGCTTGTATGTGGTGCATACTAGCACATTATGACATCCTGCAGAAGCACAATTTTTTTTTTTTCGTAGTTCATAACCACTTGAAGTTTTGTCTTCTTGCGGGCACATTAAAGTGATTGTAAAGGTTAGCTTTTTTTTGTCTTTTAATAAACAGGTCATACTTATCTGCTCTGCAAGGGTTTTGCACAGAGCAGCCCCAGTCTTCCTCCTTTTCTGGGGTCCCCTGGCGGTGATCCTGGCTACTCCTCATGTGCCCCCATGGAGAGACGCTTTCCCTTGGTGCACTTGTGTGGGTGCGCTCCCGAGTCCAGCTGCTGTGTCCATTGACACAGACAGCAGGACTTGACCAACCCCCCCCCCCCCTCCGGGTCACTCGATTTGGTTGACCGCAATGGGAGCCATTGGCTGCTGCTGCTATCTATCAAGACAGCGGCTGGAGCTGCTGGGCTTGTTCTCGTCGCTGGAACGATCGGGTTTAGGCAAGAAAAATGGGGGCTCTGGGGGGCTGCTTCAGCACATTAGGTTTTTCACCTTAATGCATTAAAGCGGTTGTATACACATTTTTTTTTATTTTTACCTACAGGTAAGCCTACAATAAGGCTTACCTGTAGGTAAAATTAATATCTCATAAACCTGCATGGTTTCGGAGATAACCACCCTCAATGCTGCCGCTGACGTATGGCGCATGCCGGAAAGACGGGCGCATGCGCGGGAATGACGTCTGCGGTAAGCATTTCATAATGAGCTAGTATGCGGTGCATACTAGCTCATTACGCCTTGACCTTACAGGTTTTTTGTGTATTTACAGGTAGACAACCGCTTTAAGGTGAAAAACCTTAAGAATTTAAAACACCTTTTAAAGCTTGTAAAGTATCTATTTACATCATCATTTATATTTTACCAAAATTTTATAACATATTGTGTTTGTGCCCTAAAATTAACTTTAGTGTATTTTTAAATAAAAAAAATTTGCTTGCTAAACGCAAATATTGTGCAACATTAAAAAAAAAAAAAAAAAACTACCACCATTTTATTCTCTGGGGTCTCTGTTTTCAGAAAATATAAATTGTTTTGAGGTGTAAACTAATCTTCAAGCCTAAATAATTTTTTTTTTTTTTTTAAACGCAAAAGTAGTTCTGACAGCAGAAGGGTTAAAACCTAACTCCATGCTTGCTTATACTTTAAATAGTTAACTTTGGCCAAATAAACGATTTTCTTTACTAACTGAAGCACCCACAGTGAGCGCTGTTTAACCACTTGCCGACCACCCTGGGATCATTATTTACTGTGGGCGATTCTCTACAAGATAAAAGTGGTCCTGTGGGCGGATTTGCTACCTGATCAATTTTATAGGCGGCGGGAGAGGTGCCAACCCCCCTCTCCCAGAGCCGTCGGTAAGTCTGGAAGCGATCCGGTGTGGCCGATGGCTAAGCAGGAAGTCTACTGAATGCAAGATGGCCCCCACTCATCTCTATGCCCTTGGAGGACTGGAGCGACCTCTGACGTCACTTCCAGTTTTCGGGCACAAACAAATGATTGATTTTTTTTTTTTTTTTTTTATATAGTGAAAATGTCATTTTGTTTTTTCTTTTGCCTTTAAAGGTAAAGAAAGAGCTTTTTGATCTAAAAAAGGGGACCTGTCATGTTTATTTCTATTACAAGGGATGTTTACATTTCTTGTAATAGGAATAAAAGTGATAAAAAAATAAAAATAAACGGACAGTGTTTAAAAAAAAAACAAAAAAAAAAATGAATGCAACCCATCCCTCCATGCTTGTGCGCAGAAGCCAACGCATACGTAAGTTACGCATATGCAAACGGTGTTCAGAACACACGTGAGGTATTGTCGCGATTGTTAGAGCGAGAGCAACAATTCTAGCGCAAGACCTCCTCTGTAACTGATGCTACGTAACAGATTATACAGCTCTGACAGCAGGCGCATCTATTAGCTTGGCCCAAACAAGCTATTTAATGCCCTACTCCACCCACCCACCTACCCATGGAGTGGGGCTTTAAAGTAAAAGTTAACCACTTCACACCTAGGGGTAAAACAAATCTAAATGCCTAAGCACAATTTTGCAAGTTTGACATGCGTTAGTAAAACTGTACATATCGTCACAACTACTTAGTGTATCCAGGTGGATTATACCTTGTTTTTTTCAGGACAAATTGGGTTTTTTTTGGTGGTAAATGGTTATGAATATTGCCTGATATATATTTTTTATTTTATTATCAAGGGCAAACTGGCCAAAAATAGTAAAAACATTAATTTACCACCTAAGAACAACCCAAAATAAATTCTCATGGGCCTGACGATTGCAGCGATACCATTCTATACCATATTATAATTTTTTAATTTTTTTTTACACACTTTAGTTTGTTTATGCATCTTCCTCTTCATTCAGAAGAGGATATGAACACAGGGGTGGGCTCACAGTGACTGATCACTGTGATAGCCAATCAGAGAGTACTGGGTCCTGATTGTTAGTACAAGACCCGGGGATCTCGTTGAGAGCCTGGTCTCTGTGCTGGGGAGATACACATATATGTGGCCCCACAGGGGAAAAGCCCACTTCCGCAAGGTCGCATATATGTGTTAAGTCGGCATTAAGGGGTTAACAGAGTTAGACTTCAGAGCCTGACTTTGGGTACCTTCTAGTTTAAATAAAAAAATGTAATTATCAGTTGTGCATCCTGTGCTGTACTCCAAGATGTGCACTTTACAGGTACTTCAAAATTTCTATTTTTTTCCCTCTCAATGGCAATAGTTTGTGTCTTACTTTAACACTTGTATATAAGCTCCATTGAGCTTAAGCTGGAATATTCAGTGGTGCTCACGCTTATGGTTCTCAGCCTTATCAAGACATTGTCTGTGAGACACCAGTTCTGATGCGGCTCAGAGCCAGAAATGTGACTGCTGTAAATTAGGATATTGGCTTTCTTAAAAATCCCCTCATTTAAACTACAAAGTTGCTAAACATACTATAAAGAATACTCATAAAAGGATAACTGAACACTAGTGTAAATAAGGTTAAGGGATTTAAATTAATAACCTGCACTTCAAACTGACAATTTTTCTGTTTATAACGTAAATGCAGCTGTCTGCAGTGTTCATGAAAGCCAAAAATGATTTATAATGTACAGGCACACTTAGTTCTTCTTTTGTAATAATTGCATTATTTTCCTAGGGAATGAGTGGTGTGTTTTTAAAAAAAAACAAACAAAAAACAAAACTTTTTTTGGACAGGCTCAAATTCTTTTTCTCCACCGTAGTTATATTCACAACTGAGCAGTAGGAAAGTTATATATATTTGTTTGTAAGACATAAGACAACTTTAACCCCTTTAAGACCACACAGCACACATACAGAGCAAAAGGGTGGGCTTTAATGCCCACATACTGCACATAAAGTCACTGGGCAGCTGATGTTTATGTACGGAGAATGTGCTCACAGCACAAAGACCAAGCTGTAAAGATTTTCCTCCAGACTAAGGATCGTTAGCCAGCAGCACTGTCTCTGATCATGTGACTACTGTGGCGGTGGTCACTTGATTGCGGGTTCCTTCTCACCCCCTGGTTGGTAAGATCTATGTAAGGGGAGACTGGGGTGGACAGGAAGGTGTTAAATTTCAACTAAACATGAAATTTTTTTTGGTAGAGTAAGAGAGGATTTTAACCCCTGTTAGTTTTTTTTTTTACCACTTCAATACAGGGCTCTTTCCCCCCCTTCCTACCCAGACCAATTTTCATCTTTCAGTGCTGTTGCATTTTGAATGACAATTGTGCGGTCATGAAACGTTGTACCCAAACAAAATTTTTATAATTTTTTCCCCACAAATAGAGCTTTCTTTTGGTGGTATTTGATCACCTCTGGGGTTTTTATTTTTTGCGCTACAAATAATAAAAAAAATACCGAAAATTTAGGAAAAAAAAGTTTTTTTTCTTTTAGTTTGTTACAAAACTTTGTAAGCAAGTTTTTCATCTTCACTGATGAGGCGGCACCGGTGGGCACTGATTGGTGGCACCGGTGGGCACTGATTGGTGGCACCGGTGGGCACTGATTGGTGGGCACTGATTGGTGGCACCAGTGGGCACTGATTGGTGGCACCAGTGGGCACTGATTGGTGGCACCGGTGGCCACTGATTGGTGGCCACTGATTGGTGGGCACTGGTGGCCACTGATTGGTGGGCACTGGTGGCCACTGATTGGTGGGCACTGGTGGCCACTGATTGGTGGGCACTGGTGGCCACTGGTGGGCACTGATTGGTGGCACTGGTGGGCACTGATTGGTGGCACTGGTGGGCACTGATTGGTGGCACTGGTGGGCACTGATTGGTGGCACTGGTGGGCACTGATGGGTCCTGAGTGCCATCCTTATTGGGCATTGATTGGCAAACCTGGTGGCCCTGGGTGGGCATTTTCAGAGGGGCTGCACTGACAATCAGCGCAGACCCCCCTGTAAGGAGAGCACACGATCGGCTCTCCTCTACTCGCGTCTGAAAAACGGCTCTTCCTATTTACAATGTGATCAGCTGTGATTGGACAACCACACGGGTGCAACTCTGCATTGACAATTGAAATAGAAGAGAAAACTGGATGCCCACACTCCGTGCAACACCTTTATTGAAGGTTCCAATTAAAATCCATATAGTCACATCACACTGCAACACAGTAGGTAGAACAATTGGCTGACATGTTTCACACCAAAGTTGGGTGCTTATACACAGCCCAAACCCTGCATCCAAAGGCCTGGGAATATATATGTACCTGATATGGTCCCCAATGTAATCCAGAGGTCTTCAAAGGTACCACCCCCTAGCAATCAGGTGCAGCGTTAAGCAAATTGTACACCTGAGGCAATCAAAGAGCTCAAAGGAGGGCAGCCGCCCAACTACAATATCCGACGGCTCTCATTCACCTTGCGATCAAGGATTGCTTATGATTAAAATCTGTTTTGCTGAACAGGCAAAACATCAGTAAAGAATATAAAAATATATACATATTTCCCTCCCCGGTGTCATGTGGCTCGTTAGTGTTAAAAGGTCTCAGGTGTGGATGGAGAGCAGGTGTGTTAAATTTGGTGTTATCGGTCTCGCTCTCTCATACTGGTCACTGGAAGTTGAACATGGCACCTCATGGCAAAGAACTCTGAGAATCTGAAAAAAATAATTGTTGCTCTACATAAAGATGGCCTAGATTATAAGAAGATTGTCAAGACCCTGAAACTGAGCTGCAGCACGGTGTCCAAGACCATACAGCGGTTTAACAGAACAGGTTCCACTCAGAACAGGCCTCGCCATGGTTGAGTTGAGTGCACGTGCTCAGCGCCATATCCAGAGGTTGTCTTTGGGAAATAGACATATGAGTGCTGCCAGCATTGCTGCAGAGGTTGAAGGGGTGGGGGAGTCAGCCTGTCAGTGCTCAGACCATACGCCACACACTGCATCAAATTGGTCTGCATAGTTGTCATCCCAGAAGGAATCATCTAAAGATGATGCACAAGAAAGCTCACAAACCGTTTGCTGACGAAAAGCAGACTAAGGACATGATTTACTTGGGACCGTGTACTGTGGTCTGATGAGACCAAGATAAACTTTATTTGGTTCAGATGGTGTCAAGCGTGTGTTTCGGCATCCAGGTGAGGAGTACAAAGACAAGTGTGTCTTGCCTACAGTCAAGCATGTTGGTGGGAATGTCATGGTCTGGGGCTGCATTAGTGCTGCTGGCACTGGGGAGCTACAGTTCATTGAGGGAACCATGAATGCCAACATATACTGTGACATACTGAAGCAGAGCATGATCCCCTCCCTTTGGAGACAGGGCTGGAGGGCAGTATTCCAACATAATGACCCCAAACACACCTCCAAGATGACCACTGCCTTGCTAAAGAAGCTGAGGGTAAAGGTGATGGACTGGCCAAGCATGTCTCCAGACCTAAACCCTATTGAGCATCTGTGGGGTATCTTCAAACGGAAGGTCACTTTTGTGAGATTGTGTGCACGCGCGCTATAGGAAAAGTATTGGCACCGCATAAAAAAACTTTCATGCATATATAGAATTAAATGACACATGCACAAGGAGGCTGCATAGTTATGTAATATCAATTGGAATAATAATGCTTGTACTGCTGAAAAAACATGCTTCATAGCCTTTGGTTACATTTTAAGATACTAACAGAACAGCAAAAAACTAAAACAAAAACAGAAAGCAATGTGCAGCTTTGTTGTTGCTGTAGCCAAATACAACTCCCAGGCATTCGGATGCAGGGTTTAGGCTATGAATAAGCACCCAACTTTGGTGTGAAACATGTCAGACATTTGTTCTGCCTACTGTGTTGCAGTGTGATGTGACTATATGGATTTTAATTGGAATCTTCAATAAAGGTGTCGCACGGAGTGTGGGAGTCCCGTTTTCTCTTCTATTTCAATAGGCAATCCTTGGTTGTCACTAGAACTAGTGTTCCCTTTGGAAGATTTTCCCTTTATTCTTGTTGTAGTGACAACCCAAAATTTAGGCTTTTTGCACCTTTCACTCTCAGTAATAATGGTAAACTGGATAAATAGAGGGATTAATCTCCCAAACTGGCACAGACATAAAAACAAAAAAAAACAAACAAAAAATTCTGACAGATATTCTAATTCCTCCCCACTCTATCATAAAGTATAAAAAATGCCTTTAAACTTTAATGTATTGCAGCTTACAAGTCCTTAGATAAATAAATAAGGTGGTTTTATTTTTCAAGAACATTTTCAGCAAGTGGAGAACATACCTGATGTTCTTACCAAAGAGACCTTGTCACTTCCTCGAAGACAAGGACACACTGGTGGTAAGGGCCAAGTTGTGCAAGTACCTGAATTTAACCTGGTATTAGCCTCTGTAGAGCTGCAGTGTGGGACGAAGCAGTACAAGAAGCATGCTCCTTTCATTGTCCAGTCACAGACTGGGGTGGGTCCAGGACAACCTTGGCTCAAAGGGAGTTGGTTGAGTGATGCAGCCCATCAGAATGGCCATGAGAATAGTAGCAGTAAAAAAGTACTGTGCAGGAAATTTCTGTATTGAAGGTGAATAGTGCAGCAAAAGTTGATTTTGTTATTTTATTTTTGTCTTGGGTTCTGGTTTAAGTGCTTCAAAAGTAATTTCTAGGGTAAGTGTTTGGGGGTGGGTGGAGTTTTAAAAAGAAAAATGTTTTAAATTTAAATTCACTTTAAAATTTAACTACACCATGTGTTGGTAAATGTGGTGTATACAGCATGTATAATTTGCTGGTGGCATGATGCACACTGTAGGTATAATCTATGCTGGTTAGTACTGTAAGGGTCCTTTCACATGGGCATTCAGTAACTTTTTTTATTTTTGTAAAAAAAAAAGGATCAATAACGAATATGCATGTTAATTTCCATGTCCACTGACATCCGTTTTTTCCAAAAAAAAGTGACTGAACTGAACGCCTGTGTTTTTGGGGAAAAAACGGATGTCAGTGGATCGGCTGTAGGCGGATGTTGTCTGCTAACATCCACTTTTCATCCATTCCGTTTTTAAATGGAAGAAAAATAGGGCTTTCTTCCGTATCAAAAAACTGAACTTAAAAGAGAAGTAGAGGGCTTTTTTCGCCCGATTATACTTACCTAGGTGGATGCAGTATCTGTCTGCCAGCACTTCTACACTGAGAACCGAGTGATTGAACACTACTGCTGGCTGTAAATCAGCAGCTCTCTGCTCCTCCACGCTCCAACGCTCCACTGGAGCACTGAGCTGCGGAGGGGCAGGGAGCGGCCATCTCAGTCTCTCAGAGGCTCGCTGAGACGGGTGTCAGTCCAGGCACCTGGCGGATCCAGACTCCATGGTCGGGATAACGTGGTGCCTGGATGGACATCTGTGACATCAGCAGGGAGTGGACTTCAGCCCTCTCTCTGCTGAAAATGGGTCACAGGAGTGCAAAACGAACTGCACTCCTGTGATCTATAGGTGAAGCCCAGCCACACAAGCTTTGGCTAGACTTCTCCTTTAATAAAGGCGGATGATCATCCGCTAACGCCCACTAGCCCCTAGACCTACATGTATGTCCACTTTTCATCTGCCAATGGATGGAGGAAAAACGGACATACAAAACGCCTGTGTGAAAGGACCCTTAGGCTTAATGGACACGTAACGCTTTTTTTTAACCTCTCCTGAATGATTTTTTGACAGCTGGAAGCCGTCGCTTAAAAATGGCAGTTTAGCCACGTTTTACATGCTGCCTTTAGCTGCGCTCGTGTCTAGGAACTTTTTTTTTTTTTTTTTTTTTAATGAAAATGACTGTAAACAAAACGCTACTGAACGTGAGTTACCTCTTTTAGCAGCATTTATAAGCTGTTACAGGCATTTGGCGTTTCAAATGCCTCTGAACTTCCGTCCGAACGCATTTTTTTTTGGGTTCCAAAAAAAAAGCTTCTAAACTCAACTGACTATAAACGACTATAAACGACCCTGTGTAAATTTACTAGTAAGATAACATAGAGGAGAGTTCAGGGGCAGCTGAAAAAAATGCCCAACTGCTGCCAAACGTTTGTTTACCAGCAGCAGTGTACATGAGGCCTTATGCTTTTTTCTGTGGAAAAGGATACATTTATCCTCGTAATTCACCATAAGGCTCCATGCACACTGGATGCTATTTGGGCTCTCTTGGCGTCGAGCAGGAGACGCTGCTTAGAAAACGTTCTTTTGCAGCGTTTTGTAAGCGGCGTTTATCGGCGTCTGCGTTTTTGGGCTTTTCTTTTTTTTTCTTCATTAGCTTCCATTGACTGCAAAAAAAACGCCGGACGCTGATAAACAGCCTTTTACCAGCGTTTATGAGCGTTTAGTGGCGTTTATCGGTGTTTAGCATTTTTTGTGGTCAAAAGAATGACTTTTGAATGCCAATTCAGGGCGTTCAGATAACAGCCCAAAAACGCCACTGCTGATAAACGACAATTAACGTCCATGTGTGCATGGACAAAGTCGACGGGGACTTGAGAGGAGATACAATAGAATG
>BLSH010286346.1:387334-413853 GCA_018402905.1 Glandirana rugosa | reverse complement strand
CCCCCCCCCCCCCCCCCCAAGTGGGCACCCGGCTTTGGCTTTGTGAATGGCCAGCGTATCTTCAGAGACCTGTGACGTGTTCCAGAAGATTCGCCGAGAGGGAGGGGATGATGTTCTTTCTGGAGCCGCAGCACTAGGAGAAGAAGTGGACCTTTTGAAAACCGTGTACCTGGTCCCCCTCCAAAAAATGACATGCCATGTGGCAGGTCAGGGGGTCACCTTCCTTTTTAAAGCGTAAGTTCCACTTTTGGGTGTAACTCCGCTTTAAGACACTGCCATAGAAATACATTAGCTGCTACTTCAGGTACGATTTGTAAATCGTATGTCGTACCGGTGTGACCAAGGGCTTACTGCTTGTTAAGAATATGTTCATACTTTAAAGTGGTTGTTAACCCACAATTAATACAGACTGCCAGCCCCTCCACTATACTAAGGCTGAGCACTCTTTATATATTTTCCAAAAACAAGGCTTGTAAATATCTATTTAGAGCTGTCTTCAGGCCGGTCATGTGACTCGCGGCTGCTTTTCAGCTCCGAGACAAGGCATCTGCAGGAGAGTCTTAGCGGCCACGTGATCTCCCACCGACTGACATCAGAGGGAGATCCTGGCCCCTCCTGTAGATGCCTTGTTTCGGAGCTGAAAAGCGGCCGCGAGTCACATGACCGGCCTGAAGATGGCTCTAAATAGATATTTACAAGCCTTGCTTTTGGAAATTATATATACAGAGTGCTCTGCATTACTATAGTGGAGGGGCTGGCAGTGAATATTTAATAATTTTACAAATAGAGGGACGGACACACACACAAAAAACAGGGCTGCGGTCATCACAGACAACGGTGGCCAGGGCTCAGAAGCCCTGGTTTTTGTTTGTGTAGAGAGGGGATACAGGTAGTGGCAGGTTCGGACACGTTGTTTACAGTTTAGAGGGGGCAGATTACACAGCACAAGCACTGTGCTGTTTAATCTGCTTTAAGGGACCAGGATAGATAGATAGATAGAATTTTTTATTTTTTTTTTTGGTTAATAAACACTTTAATTTCCACAATCTGGGCACAGGTGCATTTTACGACTCTGAATTACTTTGCATATGAGAATAAGCTTGGCTGACGCTAGGAAAGCCGTGTGTTGGCATTAGGGCTGCAACTAACAATATTTTCATGATTAGTTGGCCGATTTATTGTTTCAGTTAATAAACTTAAAAAAAATGTGATGTATAATTTAGCTAATATGTAAAGTTTTAAAAAAAGAGGCAATTTATTCTTAAATATCTCTATGCAGTGGTAAATATAATTAATCAACTATATGGTTAGGGAGCAAAATCTCTAAACCACTCCGAAAATAACAGACCGAAGCATGTATAATGGTAAATACACCCAGAAGTAGGATATAGTTACATAGTTGGTCAGGTTGAAAAAAGATACAGGTCCATCTAGTTCAACCAAAAAAAAATAGATATATGGGTATTTTAACTAGAAGTCAGACATGAAGCTATATGAAGGGTGGAAGGGAGATAAAAATCTTTTATAATAAAGTAGTACTAAAAGTTGAGACGACTCTTTTTTTTTTTTTTTTTTTTTTTTTTTTTTTTTTTTTTTCCATGGCTATATGATCATTTTAAATATAGTGCACAATACTGGAAAAAGTTTACTATAATTGTAATGCCTTCTATTACCTCCAGTCTATCAGCCTCCACCTTCTCTGGGTTCAGATTATGATCTTTTTTTTTATTAAACAACAAACATGTTCTACTTACCTGTTCTGTGTGGTTTTGCACAGAGCAGCCCTGACCCTCCTCTTCTGGGGTCCCCCACCAATGCTTCTGCCTTCAGAGTGCCCCAATAACAAGCTGCCAATTATAGTATAGAGTGCCCCTATAGTAAGCTAAAAAAACTTCTGACTTTTAGAACCACTCACTTTCTGCCCAGGACTACATGTCCCATGAGGCATTGCTTCTCACACATTCACAAGTTCTCAGGTACTTACTGACATTGTATGGAAGATGTACTGAGCTGTATGTGTGCTGCACTGTATTTCCTGATATGGTGACAACCAATTTAACCTACAGGTAAGCCTAGCATAAGGCTTACCTGTAGGTGCCCTGCATATCTCCCATACCTGCACGGTTCAGGAGATATGCAGCGTTCTGCATGTGCTGACGTCATTTCGATACATGCGCAGTAAAGAAATGGCCTCCGTGCCATTTCTCCACTAAGACTGTGCCATGACTGGTGGCCCCCGTGACTCCGGCCAGTCACAGAGCTGGAGTCGCGGCCCCGGAAGGAAGAGAGGCTGAAGATGGATGCCACCAGCACGGGACAGCGCTGGACATCGCTGGCTTTGTATGCAGGTAAGTGGCACATAATGGGCTACTATGCGATGCAGAGTAGCCCATTATGCTTCTAATTTACAGGGGTATGTAGAGGAAGTAAACCCAATCTTTAATCGATTTAGCTGTTTCGGCCCTAGTTGGCATGCTATGTATGTATCTTCCTTAGACTTGTACTTTGTGATGTTTATAATATGGAGACCAATACACTATCAGATATGAACTAACAGTTAAGCTGAAGAAATGTTTGACTAGGCAGAAATTTCAGTATGATTTGCTAATTATACTGATTTGTAATTTTACAGCTGGTATTCTTTCCCTTCTTGATGAAGATGAGCCTCAACTCAAGGTACGAGCTTTCTTCAATTTCATATGTGTAATAAACCAGTTTTTTTTAGAATCGCACTGACCGGCACTTCTCTTTTATAAACTCCCGTGTTCCTCTAATTCTGTTTATGAAATTTGATTCAGCTAAAAAAATTAGTGCTTTTTTTTTTTTAGGCTGCACATAACATTTCTTTAGTTTAACCACTTCAATACTGGGCACTTTAACCCCCTTCCTGCCCAAACCAATGTTCAGCTTTCAGCCCTGTCAGTTTGATTGACAACTGTCCCGTCATGCAACATCGTACCCATATGAAAATGTTATCACCTTTTTTTCCACATAGATAGTTTTCTTTTGGTGGTATTTAATTACCACTGGGTTTTTTATTTCTTTGCTAAATAAAAAAAGACCATACATTTTGAAAATAAATGCATTTTGCTTAGTTTCTGTTATACAATTTTGCAAATAAATAATCTTTCTTCATAAATTTAGGCTAAAATGTATTCTGCTACATTTCTTTGGTGAAAATACCCCAAATCAGTGTATATTATTTAGTTCAAAAGTAAGAGAGTCCACAAACTGGTATATATCTGAAAATTGATCAGATCTGATGTTCTGACAGCCTATCTCAATTTTTGAGGCCCGAAAATGCCAGGACAGTACACATATCCCCGAAATGATCTCTCTTTGGAAAGTAGACAGTCAATGGTATTTAGTAAGAGGAATGGCAAGTTTTTTGAAGTTGTAATGTGGTGTGTGTGTGTGTGTGGTGCGTTTTTTTAATTTTTAAACATAATATCACCAGTGTAGCTTCATCATGTAACTGGTTTTGGCAGTGATCAAGGACACTGACCGGTGACAGTATGTAACAAAAAAAAAAAATCTTTTTTTTTTTTTCTTTCTTTCTTTTCTTCTTTTTCATTACATTTAAAAACAAAAAAAACACTCTGTGACCAAACCAATAGTGTTACCATAGTAGCACTACTACTCTGGGGAAGTGATCATAATTGTATTTATTTTATTATGAATTTCACTGTTATAAGCAACCATATTTACTGAATGAAATGGATTAATTTACTGTTTACTTTGTGGTTAGCTGTAATTGGCCACAGCTAATCGCATGGTACAGATGGGCTGTGATTGGTCACAGTGATCACATGGTACAGAGAGCCAATCACGGAGATCAACACAAAAGTACATAATGGGGTGGCATGAATAAAAGCCATTCGTTGTGTACAATTGTCATGTGATCTGCTGTCTTGTCAATTTTCCAACGCACACCTTTCCGGCAAAGTAAGGCCTATGTCAGGGTGGGTGCTGCAGCGATTTCCAGCTGGATACTGAAAGCGTCAACCAAGTGTAAGTATTCGCCAGCACATCAGGGATCACTGTCCAAAATGTCTTTATTCAAAGAAAGATCACATCACAGGAAGTGCAAGGTTTCAGAGCCACGTAGGACCCCTTCATCAGGCATGACTGGTCACGGCGGTCACACGATGCCAGTAACGACTAGTACACTGATCAGTCATCTGCTGTGTCTGGTGGACACTGCGGGTGACAGATCGCACTGCAGTGACTCCTGTGAGGTGCGTGCAAGACTCCTTTTTTGGGAGGATGTCCTATGACATCCACCTAGAACGATGAATGTCCTATGACATCCACCTGGAACGATGAATGTCCTGCCTGGCTGTCATTTGACTATAGGGCGGGCGGGAACTGGTTAACTAGATTTGTGAGGTTGCAAATCTAAGCATTTTGGATTTATTGGATTTTGGTATAAGCTGGATGGCGCTACCTTAAGCTGACTTCTCACTAACCATAAAGGTATGTATATAAATATATAAGTGTGAAATATAACATAAGTGATACAAAAGTGTTGTAGGTTAATGTTCCCCTTAACCTGTGATATTCAGTGCTCAGAGTATTCTTGGTATCCTAGTGAAATTCTTTAAAATCAATTATTTATACATGTAAGATGTCCCAAAAAAAAGAAGATGATTATTCCATACAGTAAGCTGCTAAAATCAATACAATAGATACCAATACATAAAGTGCTCTGTGCTTCCTATATGACGTAGTGACCATAAAGTATTCCAAATAATGAAGAATAATAGTTGGTGAGATGTGTGCAACCCCCACAGGTGTGTGATGTTCCACTAATTAGCAACTCAGGTAATTCAGTCCTTTTGAATTATCAGCTCAGGTGTTTCAGTCCAATCAAATTTCACAACTACCTTATACATATACTCATTAATCAGATGAATGTACTAAATCAGATCACCGTCCATGACTTGTATAAATAAATGCCATAAATAAACAAGTGTCTTTCAGTTGTATTAATCAAAGATGTTCCACTGTTTGTGAGTCACACGTGCTCCCCTAGGACCCCTGCTTACCAGACAGCGCCACACCGCAAAGGGGTACAGCGCAAGGATGCCTGTCTAGTCACTGGTGGGAAATCCTATAAGGTCCTGTTCTTGTTGTCCCCGATGTCCTATGGTGCTCCTTAGATGGATATCTAGACACCTCAGAAGACGTTATACAACGAAATGCATCAGATGACCAGACTACGTGGCGCGTCATATCCGGGATTCCTGGATCTGATCTAGCAGTAGGCGGTATGCAAGCCGGCCGTAGGGGAACCATACGAGGCTTCTTCACAGTACATTGGGACTTTGCCACTACACAGAGCAAGTAATCAGAAATTTATATGACCCGCGCAATTTTAACCACTTCAGCCCCGGAAGGATTTCCCCCTTTAGGACCGGAGCCCTTTTTGCGATTCGGCACTGCGTCGCTTTAACTGAAAATTGCGCGGTCGTGCGACGTTGTACCCAAACGAAATTTGCGTCCTTTTTTCTCCACAACTAGAGCTTTCTTTTGGTGGTATTTGATCACCGCTGCGTCATTTCTGATCGCCGCTATAAACAAAAGAAGAGCGACAATTTTGCTAAAATACAAATCCAAAAAAAATATATAAAAAAACATTTTTTTCATCGGTTTTGACCAATTTATATTCTTCATATTTGCGATAAAAAAATCGCAATCGGCGTTTATTGATTGGTTTGCGCAAAAGTGGTCGCGTTTACGGATGATAATTCATTTCTGGGGTTTTTATTTTTTTTTATTTTTTCACTAGTAATGTCGGCGATCTGCAATTTTTAGCGGTACTGCGATATTTCAGCGGACATGGTGGAACATTTTGACACTTTTTTTGGGACCATTGGCATTTATACAGCGATCAGTGCTATAAAAATGCACTGATTACTGTGTAAATGCCATTGGCAGTGAAGGGGTTAACCTGCAGGGGTCGCTCTAAGGGTTAACTGTGTTCCCTGGGTGTGTTCTAACTGTGGGGCGATCTCGCAGCCGCCGTCATATGACGGCGATTTGCGCAGGAGCGCCACCTTGTCGCCGTCAGATGCCGATCGGCTGTCGGCAAGAGGTTAAACAGCAAGTTTTTTTTTAACAATTTGTTTTACTGGATGCAGTTTCTTTGGACATAATAAATAGAACTTTTGAAATCAGAGTGCACTATGGAGCTGTCTTATCTTCCATACCCTGGCTGGTAATCCCTACCATTTGAGGAACTTTGGGCCATCTAGATATCCATCTAAGGAGCACCATAGGACATCTGGGACAACAAGAACAGGACCTTATAGGATTTCCCACCAGTGACCCGACAGGCATCCTTGCGCTGTACCCCTTTGCGGGGTGGCGCTGTCTGGTAAGCAGGGGTCCTAGGGGAGCACGTGTGACTCAAACAGTGGAACATCTTTGATTAATACAACTGAAAGACACTTGTTTATTTATGGCATTTATTTATAAAAGTCATGGACGGTGATCTGATTTAGTACATTCATCTGATTTAATGAGTATATGTATAAGGTAGTTGTGAAATTTGATTGGACTGAAACACCTGAGCTGATAATTCAAAAGGACTGCATTACCTGAGTTGCTAATTAGTGGAACATCCCACACCTGTGGGGGTTGCACACATCTCACCAACTATTAGGCCTCATACACACGGACGTTTCTAAAAAAATAAACAAAACGTCGGGCCCGACGTCAAGGAAAAAAAGTCGGCGTCTTTCGGCGTTATGCATTGGCGTTTTTGAGCGTTAGTGAGCGTCGGCGTCAAATCATCCCTCTTCTATTTTTCAACCTAAAAACGTCGGCGTCAAAAAACGCCGGAAAACGCCGGTATAATAATAGGTGGCATATGGTGGCATATGTTGGCGTTTGTTGGCATATTGTGGCGTCGGCGTCAAAAAATGCCAAAACGTTACAGCCTCAGAACGCGATGGCTGTGGGTTCTAGTTTCAGCTCACTAACGCCGACGTCATCTACAGCTCAAAAACGCCGACGTTTTTATGGGGCCATTGACTAACATGGAGAGCTGCAAAAAACGCCAGAAAACGCCGGCGTCAAAAAACGTCCGTGTGTATGAGGCCTAATTCTTCATTATTTGAAATACTTTATGGTCACTACGTCATATAGGAAGCACAGAGCACTTTATGTATTGATTTTAGCATCTTGCTGTATGGAATAATCTTCTTCTTTTTTTTTGGGACATCTTACATGTATAAATAATTGATTTTAAAGAATTTCACTAGGATACTAAGAATACTCTGAGCACTGAATATCACAGGTTAGGGGGAACATTAACCTACAACACTTTTGTATCACATTTTTGTATCACTTAAGTTATATTTCACACTCATTTATTTATATACATACCTTTACGCTTAGTGAGAAGTCAGCTTAAGGTAGCTCCATCCAGCTTATACCAAAATCCATACACACCTCCCACTAGGGAAGTAATCACTGGGGGCAGCAAGCCTTTTTTAGTACCTAACATCCTTAAGCGCAATGCCCCTATATACTTTTTGGATTTATTGGTTAGCTTTAATTGAAAGTGTTTCCTAAAATATGGTTTAGGTAAGGTGAGCGTCTATGTAAAGAGAAATTCTAGAGATATACCTGCTATGAGACTTAAGTCACTATTTTATGAAAATACTGTAGGTCACCAAATGCAGTGCAGCGGCATTCTACATATGCCTTGTGGTACTTCAATGTTCTGCAGAAAATGATACTTTTGGCTAGTCTTGTGATCTGTTGCCTAGGTTTTTTGATTCGTAAATTCCAGCCAAAGAGGAGTAACCATTTAAGCAGGACTACTGATTGACTGGCTCTGCCTAAATGGCAACCCACTAGGGTCTCTTGTCTGAGATGACATAACTGAATACCTAGGCATTTGGTATTTGTCTTGATGCCATGGGAGTCACGAGTAGCGTTTTCTGCATCAAGAGTGAGCATTACAAGGCTTTTTTTTTTTTTTTTTTTGGAAAGAAGCGGGGTGATCAGGATTAAGGTTTAGCTTACAGGTCCACTTTAGGTAGGGAAAAAAGTAGCATGTCTTTATACTGAGTGCTCAATATTCCCACTGTTCACTAAAAAGTTTGTTTTTTTTTCCTTTTGCAGGAGTTTGCCTTACACAAGTTGAATTCCGTTGTCAATGATTTTTGGGCAGAGATATCTGAATCTGTGGATAAAATGTAAGACATTGATAATGAAAGCATTGACTACTCTTCCTAATTCTGTCAAATTTTACTTTGGTGGGTGGGGAATTACATTCATGACCCCTACTAAACTGATTTGTAAGCTGCTTCTGTGTATGTGTTTAGGTATACCTTTTTTGTACACTAGGATTGGATTTGACCCAACTCTGCTTATCTTTTCTGCTCATGACCATGGCCCCTAAGCCCTTCCTGCACCCTGATGCAAAAGGAAAATGTTGGGACTTTAAATGAAGCATGCAGCAGGAGAGCAAAAATAGGCACTATGTGTTTGCAAAAATGTTTTTATTTCATGTAACTATACACTTAGAATCACAGCTCAAATGCAAGTGTTTTTAAATATTGGCTGATCAGTTCATATATTTACAAACAGCAGTAATGATAATATTGACTTAAATATACAAAATTCATCAATCCATATTCCCATGTTAAATGGAACCAAACATGATTAAGGTAGACAGACAGTCAAAACAGTTATAAAAATGGATTGAAAATCCATGTTGTAAACATGTAAATGTAGCACCTGAAAGCTTGACACTTTTCATGGCATTCTATCCACTCATCAGGAGCAGATGCAGAGGAAATGTCTGAAAGGTCTAGATAAATGAACAATCAGTCAAAAATGAAAAAATATAATGTAAGGGGGAGGGAATACAACTGAAACCTCTACCCATACTTACAAAGTGCCTATGATTGTGGCGTATAATCGTGAGCGCTGAAGGTGGACTGCGGACAACATCTCTCCCGGGAACTGAGGCGGTATAAGCCATGGCACCGACAGGAAAAGATGTACCAGATGTGCAGATGTACCCGAGAATTTAATCCCAATTGGACAACCGATCATATGTTGTACATAAACAGGGGCATCTGGGAATAAAATAACAAATACTGTGTAGTGCTATAAAATCAATCTGTTATGTCAATTGTACTATAAGCCCAGTGTATAAGTGAATGAGATGTGATGGTGGAAAGTCTGAGCCTGGTTTTACAACAATGTTCCAAAGGTGTATATGTGTGTGATATAGATAGATAGATAGATATAGATATATATATATATATATATATATATATATATATATATATATATATATATATATATACATACACACAAATATATTTACAAGTAGGGCCCAACAAATGAGGGACTGCTGATATAAGTGTGTGTAGGCAGAATTGAACCTCCAAAAGGAATAGGACAGAGAAAAGAGGAGAAATGAAAGACTGTCACAGAAGTTACCTACTGCTGCAGCATCCAAAGTGACGCAGTGCGTGCACAGTGTGTCCAGAGCCACAAGCCAAACAGAAAGCCCATCCCCACTGAAGGGAAGATATATACTGCAGGGTAATCGCAGTTAACCGCCAACACCACACAGGCAAATGATTAGAGGGAGGGTGTCATCACCTGAGCAGAGAAACCACTCAGTGATTAGCACTGACAAAATATTTTCTCATAAAGCGTCAATATAAATACACTTAGCACTGGTGCCCTGGTGTCAAAAAGTCAGCACCATGCGTCCAGCGCTAGGAGTGTGGTGTCGATGCGCAGCAGGAAGTCCGTCCCAACCTCTAAGCCGCCAAAAGGTGGAGAGGGAAGGACGGGGGACCCCAGGTGCGCATCGCAGCTCCCGGGTTAGAGAAAACCACAGCACCCACAAAAATAGTCCATCAGATATCTGAGATGTAAAAAGTATGAATAACGTGTATTAATGTATAAAATCGTATATGAGTGAAAAATACCCTATCTTGTTTCATATCCCAATTGATTGCAAGGGAGAAGAGATATGAGAAATACTGACACATAATTATGTGTGTCAGGATTTTACTGTCCATGCATGCATGCTTCCATCCCTGTATATAATAAGAGAATGAGGGGTTAGTGGGACCTAAATGAGGCATAAGATCTATATAGTCAAAAGTCTCCATCCCTGTCTATGTAGCAAAAGGAAAAGGTTGGGACTTTCTATACCCTGATAGGCTACTATTGTCGCTTGCCATAGTTCTGTGTATATTGCTGTTGAGGATGCACTACAGTGTGAACAGAAATAAACATAATACACCTTGTAGTGATTCCCTACAGATAAGACAAGCTGTCAGCAAAGAGGGAACCCACATAAAAATGTCACTTTTTAACCTGTGTTTTGTAGAATTATGTCAACATGGCTGTTTTTAGATACTGGAGTTTTTATGTAAACATACTATTGATACTTTGTCATGCTTATCAGAAATATGTTCCGCTATTGTGTTTCTTTAACAGAGAGGTGCTCTATGAAGATGAGAGTTTCAGAAGCAGGCAGTTTGCTGCCCTTGTTGCATCCAAAGTGTTCTATCACCTTGGGGCTTTTGAAGAATCCCTTAACTATGCTCTGGGTGCTGGAGATCTGTTCAATGTGAATGACAATTCCGAGTATGTGGAGACGATTATAGGTAAATTAAAATGTCGTATTTGACCCATTGTAACTTATGGCAGTTTTGTGTAGGCCTGTTCATACTGGAATGCAGTGCAGGAAACTGGTGTTCTCATGCAGTTTCTCCTACGTTCACTGACAGACGCAGCCCTTCATTGACAAGTGGGGTTTATGCACATCCTACTAGGAGTAGACTAGGCAAATAGAAAAAAAGCAAGTTGACCCCTCCCAGGGGGCCGTCCTCACCCCAGCATATAACCCCCCCCCCCCCCCCAGCTCTGCATAGCATATCCGTTTTATTATGCCTAGTGCAAGGAGTTAGACCTGGTTTCCTGCTGGGACCTATGGTTCCCCAATTTTTTTCTTTTTGCTTTTCAAGGTATTTGATGAAGACTGCTATCAAGTAGCCGGCTGGGGCATAGGGGATATCTCGAATCCTGGAATTTCCCCAGCACGGCCGACCGATGCGAGCTGCCCTTACCGTACCCGTTCCGTGCGGGAGGCTAGTGGGTGACCCCCACTTGCGTCCAGTGACCGGGCTGAGCTCGCGTCCAGGGGCGCTTGGCCTGCAGCACCCACCCCCCCCCATCAGATGGGAGGAAGGTCTGCTACCGAGTGGCTACCCGCTACGCCCGTCGGATCGGTGAGTGAACCCCCCCCAGGGGTGCGGAAGGGGGGGGCTGGGCGTTTGGCGGACTAGGCCGGCCGGTGGAGGGTTTTTAGTGCTACAAGTCCCCCTGCTTGTTTTGGTCTGTTTCGCCCCCTCCTACACCCCCCTCCCCCGCACCGCAGCCCGCGCTAAGACCGCCATGCGGCGATCCGCCGCCATTTTGTGGTGAATCGCCACCATTTTGCCGTAGCCGCGGCCTTTTTGTGGGCTATTTTGGCCTCTTGTGGTGGATCGGCGGCCATTTTGCCGTAGTTGCGGCCTGTGTGGACAGGCTTTGGCCTCTTGTGACCACTCGGCGGCCATGTTTGATGTGCCTGTTGAAGAAAACGTGCGGCTGGCGCCGTTTCTTCCTCTTTTCCTCTGGGACAGCGTGGAAGGCACAGGGTGGCGAAGACTCCTGACAGGCGGTTGAGCACTCCTACTGGGACACAGCGCTTGAAGGGCACTTATTCACAGCAAGTATAGCTGGGCTCTCCCTGGGGTGTTGGTAGCGGTGGGTGCATTACTCCTGGGTATCTCCCGGTTGCTCTGTGGGGCATTGTGGGGGTGTCAGGGCCTATTGGCCTAGCAGTGTTCCGGTAGCACAATGGCGGGTACTTCCCCGGAGGAGTCTGTGCAAGCGCAATCTGCGCTGGGCCCTCTGGTTCCCCTGGATCAGTTAAGGTCCACATTGGGGGAGTTCTTCCCCCGGGAGGTGCCGTGCCGTGCTAAGGGTGTGCCTAAAAAGTGTCCAACCCCCTCCTTCAGGGGAGGATTCTGAACCGGAAGGGGCCTCAGTGGTCACGGGGACCCCCGTCGAGCTCTCAGATGGTGAACTGGAGCCCTCGGATGGTGAGGAAGACCAGGGGGCCTCGGTAGCGTGTGAGAGGGCGCTGGTGGCCTCCCTGATCACCAATATCCGTGTGTCTTTGCGACTGGACCAAGCCGGGGAGTCGCAGGAGACTGCCTACGTTTGTGGGTCTTTTAAGCCACCTCGGTCCCCTAGGGCATATCCCTATGATCAATTTTTTGACCAACTGGTCTATAAGGAATGGCAGCGTCCGCAGAATTCCTTTTCATTGTCCAAACGTTTCGCTGTGTGCTATCCCTTTGAGGACAGTTTTGTGGAGAAGTGGACATCCCCCGCAGTGAACCCTCCAGTGGCTTGCCTGAATAAGGCATCGACCATCCCCTTGGAGGGGTCTCCCTCTTTTAAGGATCCGGCCGATAGGCGGACGGAGGCGGTATCCAAGGCACTGTTCTTGGTGGCGGGGTCAGCCATGAGACCAGCTCTGGCGTCGGCCATGGTGGCGCAGTCTCTTACCGAGTGTGCGAGTTGCACAATGACTTGAGCTGCGGGTGTTCGGCTGAGGCTTCACAGCGGGCGGACGATCTGATACAGGGTCTTCAGTACCTGTGTGACGCAGCTTTGGACCTGCTTCCCATGCTGTCTAAGATGTCTGTTTTTGCAGTCATTATCAGACGGGTGCTGTGGTTACGCTGTTGGTCGGGTGACCACGCGTCTAAAAGAGCCGACTTCCCTTTCAGGGTGGTCGGCTCTTTGGGGCACAATTGGATGAAATCATTAAGGATTTCACAGGGTGGGGGGGGGAGAATACCTTTTCTCCCGGAGCCCAGGCGGTGGGAATTCCGCCATAAGCAGGGGCCTGCTCCTTCGGGTCAGAAGAGTTTGTTTCGTGCAGCGGGCAAGGGCTCAAGGCCCGGCAAGTCTGCCTTGGGTTCCGGTAAACGGCCCTGGCAGCGCAAGAGCGAAAAGACTGAGGAAAAGTCCTCCTCCGCATGATGGGTTGCCCACACCCGAGTCTCGGGTGGGGGGCCGACTTCTGGGGTTCGCAGACAGGTGGACTGCCCGCATTTCCAACAGGTGGGTACAGGTAGTGGTATCCTCAGGATACAGGATAGAGTTCAGCACTCTACCCCCAGACAGGTTCTTCCCGTCGAACTTGAGACTCCCTTAGGGGCATCGAGAGGCTCTCCTAGGGCCTGTTAAGACCCTCTCCGAACAAGGGGTAATTGTGCCAGTACCTCCGCTGGAAAGGTTCCGCGGCTTCTATTTGAGGTGCCCAAAAAGGGTGGGGTCAGGCCAGTTCTGGACCTAAAAGCGCTAAACCACTTTGTGAGGGCGCGAAAATTCAGGATGGAATCTGTCCGATCGGTCGTGGCCGCCCTGCACCAAGGGGACTTCATGGCGTCGCTGGATATCAGGGACGCATATCTCCATGTTCCCATTCATCCCCGACACCAGCGCTTTCTGTGCTTTGCAGTGGGGGATCTACATTACCAATTTGTGGCATTTCCCTTCGGTCTGGCCTCGGCTCCTCGGGTATTCACCAAGCTGGTGGCTCCGTTGCTGACGCTATTGAGGCAGAGAGGCATTGCGGTGGTAGCATACCTCGATGATTTACTCCTGCGAGTGGAGTCTGCTTCGGCCCTGGAGGAGAATGTGGCTATCACCATGGCCTCGTTGACAGACTTCGGCTGGCTGATCAACCTGCAGAAGTGGACGTTGACCCCGTCCTGTCAACTGGAATACTTGGGTCTGATTCTGGACACAGAGCAGGTGAAGGTGTTCTTACCTCCGGCCAAGTTACTGACACTGCAAGCAGCGGTGCGAACCCTGCTGTCACGCCAGTGGTCCTCCTTACGGTTCTGTATGCGGGTGTTGGGGCTCATGGTCTCAGCCTTCGAGGCGATGCCTTACACCCAGAGTCACACTCGGCTCCTACAGCGAGCGATTCTGTCACTGTGGGACAAGTCTCCGCTGTCCCTGGACCGGCTGATCTGATTGGAACATCAGAACAGAGGATCATTGACCTGGTGGCTTCGGGCCCCGGCTCTAATGTTGGGGAAGTCGTTTCTCCCCCTGAATTGGTCGATAGGCTGGCGTCCGTCATGACTATCGGCCTGGGGGGGGGTCCTGGGGCAGCTGTCTGCTCAGGGCCGTTGGTCGGCGCAGGAAGCCCGCCTTCCGTTAAATGTGCTGGAGTTGAGGGCGATCAGGCTCTGCCTCTCCCACTGGACGGCCTTCCGGTTCGGGTTCAGTAGGACAACGCCACGGCGGTGGCGTACGCGAACCATCAGGGTGGAACGAGGAGCTCGGCAGCGGCTGCGGAAGCGGCTCTCATTCTGAGATGGGCAGAACTTCACGTGCCGGCAATCTCCGCCGTTTACATTCCGGGCGTAGAAAATTGGCAGGTGGACTTTCTCAGTCGCCAGACGCTGGATCAGGGGGAATGGTCCCTACATCCAGAGGTGTTCCGCCAGATTTGCTGCAAGTGGGGCACGCCAGACGTGGACCTCATGGCGTCCAGGTTCAATCACAAGGTGCAGACCTTCGTGTGCAGAACAAGGGACCCGTTGGCGGCCACCACGGACGCGTTGGTAGCGCCTTGGGGTCGGTATCGGCTCCTGGATGCCTTCCCTCCCCTCAAGCTTCTACCGCGGCTACTGCGCAGGGTAGAAGCGGGGGGGATTCCGACAATCCTGGTGGCTCCGGATTGGCCTCGGCGCCTTTGGTACGCCGACGTGGTGCACCCTGCTTTACCCTCGCTGTCTTTGACGGCTTGGCTATTGAGTCCCAGGTGTTGAGGGATAGGGGTGTCTCTGACTCCGTGATCCCTACCATGCTTAAGGCGCGCAAGTGTACTTCGCGCAAGATATAACATCACACCTGGAAGGCCTATATTGCCTGGTGTGAGGCGGGGGGTTAGAACCCCCGCTCTTACGTTGTGTCCCGGGTGCTGGCTTTTTTGCAGCAGGGCCTGGATAACAAATTGGCATTGAGTACTCTCAAGGGTCAAATTTCGGCTCTGGCGATTCTTTCAACATCCTTTGGCATCACATTCGTTGATACGTACCTTTTGTACAGGGTGTACGCCATTTGGCGCCGTGGGATTTGAATTTGGTACTTTCTGTACTGCAGAGACCGCCATATGAGAAAATCGGGGATATTCCCTTACAATTGCTGTCACAAAAGGTGGCTGTCTTGGTGGCCATTACATCCGCTAGGCGGGTGTCTGAGTTGGCAGCGTTGTCCTGTAGGTCTCCTTACTTGGTCCTTCATAAGGACAAGGTGGTCCTGTGACCTTCCCCTTCGTTTCTACCGAAGGTGTTTTCCTCTTTTCACATTAATGAGGATATTGTTCTCCCTTTATGTCCGCACCCGTCGCATCCTAAGGAGATTGAGTTGAATTCTCTGGATGTCGTGAGGGCTTTGTGGGTGTATTTGGCGGCTACAGCTTCTTTTCGAAAGTCTGATGCGTTGTTTGTGCTGACAGAAGGCCTGCGCAAAGAGTTGCCGGCCTCATCGGCTACTGTTTCCCATTGGATCAGGCAGACCGTGACCCATGCATATACTGTTCGGGGCAAAGTTAGTACTTCCTGGGCTTTCAGACACCAAGCTTCGGTGTCCCAGGTGTGCAAGACGGCTACTTGGGCCTCGGTGCACACTTTTGCTAAGTTTTACAAAGTTGATGTGTCAGCATCCGCGGATGCTGCTTTTGGCCGTAAAGTTTTACAGGCAGCGGTGTAGGCACGTCTGGCGCCTCCTGAGAGGATTCTGTTGGGTACAGTTGTTGTTTACCCACCCCTCTTGAATGACACTGCTTTGGGACATCCCCACTTGTCAATGAAGAGCTGCGTCTGTCAGTGAACGTAGGAGAAAATAGGATTTTATTAAGAACTTACCGTAAAATCCTTTTCTCTGAGTTCACTGACAGACGCAGCACCCACCCCTCTGTGTTGCGTTTGTACAGCTTGTTACAAACTGATATGCTATGCAGAGCTGGGGGTTATATGCTGGAGTAAGGATGGCCCCCTGGGAGGGGTCAGCTTGCTTTTTTTCTATTTGCCTAGTCTACTCCTAGTAGGATGTGCATAAACCCCACTTGTCAATGAAGGGCTGCGTCTGTCAGTGAACTCAGAGAAAAGGATTTTACGGTAAGTTCTTAATAAAATCCTATTTTTTCACACTGCCCTTGTGATCTGCAGCGGCTATCTGTGCAAAGTTAATGATGCCCCTAACGCAGGTTGCAAACGCAGTGCATCTTCCCGCACTGGATCACATGTTACAAAAGTACCATGTGATCCGGTTGCAGTGTGTTCGAAAAAGTAGTGCATGCACTACTTTTGGTGCGGTGCGATTTCCGCCCATTCAAAATGAATGGGCTAAAATTGCACTGCACAGGACTGCAAGCGAATTGCACAGGAACAGCACAGAGCTCCCGTGCGATTTCAATGCAGCTCCTGTTGTGAATGGGCCCTAAATTGGGCAAACGTATGAAAGGTATGCAGCCTTGTCCTTGTTCTTCTTCCTTCCTTTTTTTTTTTTTTGATATATACTCGAGATATTGATGGCGTTTTTCCTTCAGCTTTAAATTACCCGTAGTTTTATCCTCTTAGTTGATTTTTCACCTTAAGCAACTGTTCTTCAGTCATACAGCTATATTTCTTTTATTTGCGCGTTTTTGCATGATGTAGTGATACGTTCTAGCACTCAATATGAAGTTTTATCCTCTTCAAATTAAAATTTTACGTTCATACGCACATATTTCGGCACATGTAATAATGACCAGCAACTCAGATTACTGTGGTGTTGTGTTCTTTTTTTTCTTCTATATTTACGCAACACATGTTTGTGCGCCTTTGTGTATAGCCACATTGAATAAAATGGGCTGCATTTAGATCAGTAAAAAAACACCCGTAGGCTTGAGTTTTTAGGCAGCAGTGTGCAAGAGGCATAAAGCTCATGATATCACCTATCTTCCTTAAAATACTAGTTCCCTGGCTTTCATGATGTATGCGCTTCTGTACTTTCTTATGCATTGACTAAGAGCAAGTATGCCAATCAGGAGTTCAGATTTTACTTGTTGCATGATTGTTCCAGGTTTGTTTTTTAATTTTGGACAAATGTTAAATGTTTACATTTGTTTTGCAGCAAAATGCATTGACCATTACACCAAGCAGTGTGTAGAGAATGCTGATCTCCCAGAGGGAGAGAAGAAACCTATAGATGAACGCTTAGAAGGGATTGTTAACAAAATGTTCCAGCGCTGCCTTGATGATCACAAATACAAACAGGCCATTGGTATTGCATTAGAAACTCGTCGACTGGATGTCTTTCAGAAAACCATTTTAGAATCGGTGAGGCCCAGCCTACATTTTTACAAAAATGTAATATCGTTATCCTCAACATTGTATTGGACTTTCTGTAAATTAACATTAAACCGATAAAGCCCAGGACTATGAGACTCTAAAGCAGTGGTTCTCAACTCCGGTCCTCGGGACCCACCAACAGGCCAGATTTTACCTTGGGGAGATGCAGACTAGAATACTGCAATCACTGAGCAGCAAATGATATCACCTGTGATGTATTTCGGTTATCCTGCAAACCTGGCCTGTTAGTGGGTCCCGAGGACAGGAGTTGAGAACCACTGCTCTAAAGGAAGAGATATGTGGCGGCACAGTGGTGTAGTGGATAGCACTTTCGCCTGGCAGCAAAAGGGTTGCTGGTTCGAATCCCAACCACGACCCTACCTGCCTGGAGTTTGCATGTTCTCCCTGTGCTTGCGTGGGTTTCCTCCGGGTACTCCCACACTGGTAGGTTAATTGGCTCCTGTCTAAATTGGCCCTAGTATATTAATGAATGTGAGTTAGGGACCTTAGATTGTAAGCTCCTTGAGGGTAGGGACTGATGTGAATGTACAATATATATGTAAAGCGTTGCGTAAATTGACAGCGCTATATAAGTACCTGAAATAAAAAATAATAATAATAATAATATTAATAATAAAGTGGTTGTAAAGGCAGGGTTTTTTTTTTTTATCTTGATGCATTCTATCCTTCTGTTTGCAGCAGCCCCACTAATACCTGAGCCCCGTCTCTATCCAGCCATGTCCACGAGTGCCTTGGCCGTCCGGGCCTCTCCCTCCTGATTGGCTGAGACACAGCAGTGGTGCCATTAGCTCCCACTGCTTTCAATCAAGCTCAGCCAATGAGGAGAGAAAGGGGACTGGGCCGAAATGTGGCTCCATGTCTGCATCGACACAGGGAGGTGTGGCTGCCCTGTGCAAAACCACAACACAGGGCAGATAAATATAACCTGTTCGTTATTTTAATAGAGAAAGGCTGGGGTGGTTAATACTGCTACAGCCAGTAGTGGTGCACCGAAAATTATCGGCCGAAAACAGTGTTTCTCTTTCGTTCATTGACAGACGCAGCCTCTAATCTTGATATGTGGGGTATGCACCTTTTACCAGGAGTAGACTAGGCAGAACATAGTTCAGACAAAAAGCAAGCTAGCCCCACCCAGGGGGCAGTCCTCACTCTGCATAACCCCCTCCGCCCTGCTAGCACACCAGTTTTTTTCTGCCTAGTGCAAGGAGTAGCACCTAGGCTCCCTGCTGGGATCTGCGGTTCCCCAATTTTTTTGTTTTTTCTCAAGATATGATGAAGAATGCAATCAAGTAGCCGGCTGGGTGACATGCTGGAGATCCTTAGGTCCAGGTAGTCTACCTAGTGCGGCCGACGGATGCGAGCCGTCCCTTAGATGCCTGCGGGGTCGGCCGCATCGGGCCCCGTTCCGTGGGGCGGCCGGCGGGTTAAACGTGACCGGGCTGCGGCTCGCGTCGAGGCGTCACTTGGCCGACAGCTCCCTCCCCACCTGTAGGGGCGGCAGGCCTGTCTCAAGTGGCTACCCCCTGCGCCCGTCTGCAGGGGTGAGCACGCTCCCCCCCTCGGGGGTGTGGAGGGGGGGCTGATGGCTGCCCTATCTGTATCCTCCCACCACCCCCCCTTCGTTTGGGCGTGGGTGGTTCCGGTCGTTCTTCCCCCTCCGCACCGCTTCCGCCTCAGTGCTGCTGTTTTTGGGCCCCCCAACCAAGCTGCCATTTTTTCGGGCCCGACCGCCATTTTGCTGGAGTCGACGGCCGTCTTGGTGCTGTTTTGGCCTCTAGTGTTTACTCAGCGGCCATATTTGGTTGGTCTCCTGAGCGTATAGCATGTGCTTTGGCGCCGTTTCCTCATTCTGGACGGCGCGCTCGACGCGTGTGGGGGAGCCCAACAGCGGCAGCAGCAGTGAAGACAGTGCAGCTCACTTTTCAGCAAGTATAGCTGGCTTCTCCCTGGGGTGCTGGTAGCGGCACAGTGCGGGTCCTCCAGTGCAGTTCCGGTCCGCTGTGCGGGGGTGACTGAAGGGCAGCCTGTGGTGGGGGTGCTGCCTGTAGGCCTCACTAGTGTCCGGGGGTGGCACATGGCGGCTGAACCGGGTGTGTCGGTTCCGGAAGTCTCCGTGGCGGCGCTGGGACCTGTAGTCCCACTGGACAAAGTTCAATTTTGGAAGAGTTTCCCACCCGGGTGGAATCGGTCCGTGGTAGGGGGGTGGCAAAGAAGCGTCCACCCCCTCCCCATCCTCCTGAGGAGGATTCAGAGCCGGAAGGGGGACCCCCTGTGGACCTGTCAGATGGGGAATTGGGCCCTTCTGACGGTGAGGAGGAGCAGGGGGCCACCGTAGCGCGGGAAAAGGCGTTGGTGGGCTCCCTGGTGGCTGCCGTCCGCGAGACGCTGCATTTAGACCAGGCCGGGATGTTGCAAGAGGGGGCTTATGCCTTTGGGTCCCATAGGCCGGCTCGGACTCTTAGGGTTTTCCCTTATGTGTCATACTTTGACCAGTTTGTCTACAAGGAATGGCAGCATCCTCAGAATTCGTTTGCATTACCAAAAACGCTTTTCTGTGCGCTATCCTTTTGAGTATAGCTTGTTGCAGAAGTGGGTGTCCCCCGTGGTAGACCCCCTCCGGTGGCCCGTGTGTACAAAGCTACCACGATCCCGATGGAGGGCTCTCCATCTTTTAAAAATCCTGCCGACAGGCGGACGGAGGCGGTATCCAAGGCTATGTTCCTGGTGGCGGGGACGGCCATGCAGCCGGTACCGGCGTCAGCGATGGTGGCGCAGACACTCACAGAGTGGGCGACAGGGCTGCACAAGGATTTGGGGGAACTCTGGGTCCCTTCGGAGTCGGTGCAGCTGGCTGACCAGCTGGCGCAGGGTCTCAGGTACATTTGTGACGTGGCATTGGACGTAGCTCCCATGCTGTCAAAACTGGCAGTTTTTGCTATCATTATTAGACGGCTGCTGTGGCTGAGGTGCTGGTCGGGCGACCATGCGTCGAAAAAAGGCCTCACAGACCTGCCGTTTCAGGGCGGTCGGCTATTTGGGACTTCCCTGGATGAAATCATTCGGGATTTCACTGGGGGGAAGAGTACCTATCTTCCGGAACCCAATCGGCGGGAGCAACGCCGTAAACAGGGCCCCTCTTTTTCTATTCAGAAGCGTTTTTTTTTCTTGCACCCGGCGCAGTGGGCTCGAGCACTCGGCCCGGCAAGCCTGCCACAGGGAACCAGAAGCGTTCCTGACAGCGGAAGTCCGGGAAGGCGGAGGAGAAGCCCGCCTCTGCATGATGGGCTGCCCCCGCCCGACGCTCGGGTGGGGGGTCGGCTTCTGGGGTTCGGTGGACCGCCCGCATCTTGGATCTTGGGTGCGGGAGGTGGTGATGTCCAGGTACAAGATAGAGTTTTGTACCCGGCCCCAGGACAGGTTCTTCTCCTCAAATCTGAGACTCCCTCCAGGGCGTCTGCAAGCTCTGTTGGGGGCCGTCCAGGCTCTGTTAGAGCAGGGGGTGATTGTCCCAGTCCCTCCCGCGGAACTGTTCCGCGGGTTTTATTCCAACCTTTTTGTGTTACCAAAGAAGGATGGGGTCAGGCCGGTTCTGGAACTGAAGGCGCTCAATCACTTTGTGAGGGCGCGCAAATTCAGGATGGAGTCAGTCCGTTCTGTCGTGGCCGCTCTGCGCCAGGGGGATTTCCTGGCTTCTCTGGACATCAGGGACACGTATCTCCAAGTTCCCATTTGTGTTCGGCATCAGCGTTTCCTGCGTTTCGCGGTGGGGGACCTCCACTACCAGTTTGTGGCTCTCCCTTTCGGCCTAGCCTTCGCGCCGTGAGTCTTCACCAAGCTGTTGGCTCTGCTGAGGCAGAGGGGCATTGCGGTGGTGGCATATCTAGATGATCTGCTCCTGCAGGCAGAGTCGGCTCCTGCCCTGGAGGACAACGTCTCGATCACCCTTGCCTCCCTGCGTGATTTCGGCTGGTTGATCAACCTTCAGACGTCGACGCTGGTCCCATCGCGCCGCCTAGACTATCTGGGCCTGATACTGGACACAGAGCAGGCGAGGGTGTCTTGCCTCAGGCCAAGTTGCTGACCATGCAAACTGCAGTACGCTTTCTACTGTCACGACGGTGGTCTTCCTTACGTTTCTGCATGCGGGTGTTAGGGCTCATGGTGTCGGCCTTCAAGGTGGTACCGTATGCCCAGAGCCACATCCGGCTCCTCCAGCGGGCGATTCTGCTGCAGTGGGACAAGTCTCCGTTGTCTCTGGAGCGGGTGATCAGGTTGGATCACCAGACCAGGTGGGCTCTTGCCTGGTGGCTGCGGGCCCCGGCGCTGAGTCTGGGAAAGTTGTTCCTTCCCCTGGAATGGTCGATTGTCACGACCGACGCCGGCCTAGTGGGCTGGGGAGGAGTCCTGGGGCGGTTGTCTCCCCAGGGCCAATGGTCCTCGGAGGAGTCCTGCCTTCCGATCAATGTGCTGGAACTGCGGGCGATCAGGCTCTGCCTCTCCCATTGGTCAGAGAGGTTACGCGGTCGACCGGTTCGGGTGCAGTCGGACAACGCCGTGGCATATGTATGTAAACCACCAAGGCTGCATGAAGAACGTGGCAGCAGCCGTGGAAGCAGCCCACATCTTGAGGTGGGCAGAGCTTCATGTGCCGGCCATCTCTGCCGTTTACATTCCGAGCGTAGAGAATTGGCAGGCGGACTTTCTCAGTTGCCAGTCTCTGGATCAGGGAGAGTGTTCCGTCAGATTTGCCAGAGATGGGGCATGCCAGACGTGGAACTGCTGGCGTCCCGGTTCAACCGCAAGGTGTGAACCTTTGTATACAGAGCAAGGAATCCGTTGGCGGACGCCGTGGACGCCCTTGTAGCTCCGTGGTCTCGGTACCGGCTCCTTTACGCCTTCCCTCCTCTCAAGCTTCTTCCGTGCCTGTAGCACAGGATAGAAGTGGAGGGGATTCCGGCTATCCTGGTGGCTCCGGATTGGCCTCGGCGTCCTTGGCACGCTGACGTGGTACGGATGGTAACGGATGTTCCCTGGCGGCTTCCGCTACGCGAAGATCTGCTGTCGCAGGGACTCATCCTGCACCCTGCTTTACACTCGCTGGCTTTGACGGCCTGGCCATTGAATCCCAGGTATTGAGGGATAGGGGGGGCCTCTGAGTCAGTGATCCCCACCATGCTTAAGGCACGTAAGTCCACCTCACGCAAGATCCATCACTGCACCTGGAAGGCTTATATTGCTTGGAGCGAGGCTGGGGTGTGGAACATGTACTGGCCTTTCTTCAGCAAGGCCTGGATCATAAACTGGCATTGAGTACCCTCAAGGGGCAGATTACTGCCCTAGCGATTCTTTTCCAGCGTCCGTTAGCGACGCCCTCTTTGATTTATACGTTTTGTACAGGGGGTACGTCATGTGGCCCCTCAGGTGCGGTCGCCCCTGGCGCTGTGGGATCTGAATCTGGTTCTTTCAGTACTACAGAAGCCGCCATATGAAAGGATCAGAGACATTTCTTTTCAGTTGCTCTCGCAAAAGGTGGCCTTCTTGGTGGCCATCAATCTGCCAGGCGGGTATCTGAGTTGGCGGCTTTGTCTTGTAGGTCTCCTTACTTGGTCCTGCACAAGGACAAGGCGGTGCTTCTTGTATCTCCTTCGTTTCTTCCGAAGGTGGTTTCCTCTTTTCACATTGAGGACACTGTCCTTCCTTCCTTGTGTCCGCGCCTGTCTCATCCTAAGGAGGTTGCGTTGCACTCCCTGGATGTGGTGAGGGCTTTGCGGGTGTATTTGTCAGCCACGGCCTCCTTTCGGAAGTCGGACGCGTTGTTTCGTGGTGCCGGATGGCCCGTGCAAAGGACTGGCGGCCTCGTCGGCCACTATCTCACGTTGGATTAGACAGACCGTGACCCGTGCATAATGAGGTTCGAGGTCAAAAACCCCCTTTCCAGTCACGGCTCATTCCACCAGGACGATTAGTATTTCCTGGGCTCTCCGACACCATGCGTCGGTGTCTCAGGTGTGCAAGGCTGCCACTTGGAGCTCTGTGCACACCTTTGCTAAGTTTTACAAAGTTGACGTGTCGGCATCTGCGGATGCTGCTTTTGGCCGCAAAATTTTGCAGGCAGCGGTGTAGGCGTGTCTGGCGCCTCCCAGAGAGTTTTTCCGTTGGGCACAGTTGTTCATGTGTTGCCCACCCCTCTTTGGTTTGAGACTGCTTTGGGACGTCCCCACATGTCAAGATTAGAGGCTGCGTCTGTCAATGAATGAAAGAGAAAATAGGATTTTTTGACCTACCGTAAAATCCTATTCTCTGAGTTCATTGACAGACGCAGCACCCACCCCTCTGTATTCTGAGTTTGTACTGCTTGTTATGAACTGGTGTGCTAGCCGGGCAGAGGGGGTTATGCAGAGTGAGGACTGCCCCCTGGGAGGAGCTAGCTTGCTTTTTTGTCTGAACTGTGTTCTGCCTAGTCTACTCCTGGTAAAAGGTGCATACCCCACATGTCAAGATTAGAGGCTGTGTCTGTCAATGAACTCAGAGAAAAGGATTTTACGGTAAATCAAAAAATCCTATTTTTTGGCATATTGCCGATAATAGAGCTATGAAAAAGGAGTGCGGTCTGCCCCGGGTGTCGCCAGTTGCGGGGGTGTCATCCGTCTTCCCCTCCCTCCCTCCTCCTCTCTTCGCAGAGCAGCTATCTTCGTGTGTTACGGAGCTGAATTGTGTGGGCGGCAGCAGTTACAATGTCCCACCTCCTGTGATAGACTGCACAGTGATCCAATGGCGGGACATTGAATCCATGTGAAGTGATTACAGGAGGCGGGACATTGTTACTGCAGCCCAGGAAGTTCAAATCCAGCTCTGTGAAACACCGAGATTGCCGCTCTGATACGGGCACTGGTGAGGCTGCATCTGACGGGCACTGGTGAGGCTGCATCTGATGGGCACTGGTGAGGCTGCATTGATCTCTTGTATCATGTCTGCAGTCTCTGACCATCTACTGTATCATGTCTTCTAGAGGTGCACCGAATGGAAATTTTGCTAATACTATTAGCAGTGTGTTTAAGTTAGAGATTGCAGACATGATGCAAGAGATGGTTAGAGACTGCAGACTGCATTTTTATTGACCTTTCTTGCACTAAACGTGGCAACAATAAATTCATATTAATTTAAATTGATATTAATTAAAAAGTCGACTATATTACAATTCTATATAAAAATATAAATATTTTTTAAAAACTGTCATTTTCCGTTTCTGTTTTCGGCAAAGTGCATCCTGATTCGGCGCACCCCTAACAGCCAGCAATAAGTGTAAATCTGACAAGTTGTCTGTCGGGTAGAAACAATCGGGCAGCTGAACAGCAATTCCACGCACCCCTGGTACATTTACTTGCCACACCCTGATCTCCAGGCCTCTTTCAGCTAAAGAGTTAAAACTAAGCTGAAGTTTATTGATCTAGTTGTCCTCATCTGCCCGTCCTCTATTCATAGAGTGCTGTTCATTGTGGAAACCAATAGTACGGCCTCTGTGAATGAAACGATGTGGTGGAAAGAGTGGGCGTAGTCACAGGTGCAGCCGTCCATATTATCCCCCACTGAACCGGAAGATCAATGCTGCAGGGATATCCAAGGGCAGAGGACTTCAGATTTTAACCTAGCACTGCAGCAAACAGAAAAAAAGGACTCTTCATTTATGGTGAGGACAGTCACTGGAGCTGTTAAAAAAACAAAAAAAAACAAAGAAATAACAATTTTACTAAAGTGGTTCTAAAGCCATTGACTCCTAGTGCTGTCAATTTAAACCCAGTGATGAGGAAGCAGGGCGTGGGACCAAGTTCCACTGTCTGTCAATGGATGCAGCAGCAGGGCTCAGGATTGAGAATGCACGAGTGCCCCTGTGTGAAGCAGGATCTTGGGGGCACTGGACAGAGAGGAGACAGGAGCACCAGCAGAGGGAGGACCCGAGAAGAGGAGGTTCAGGCTGCCCTGTGCAATTCAGTTGCACAGACTAGGTAAGTATAGAGATGTTTGTTTTTTGTAAAAAAAAATCCTTTGCAATTCACTTTAGCTAATTTGTAAGCTGCAGTTTATAAAATTCTTATTTTTGTATTTAATACCGATTTTAAACATATTATGAATAATAAGGTAGACTGCAATGTCTCTATTATATTGGTGCATAGTTCATATATATATTTTTTTTATTGTAGAATGATGTCCCTGGAATGCTTGCATACAGCTTAAAGGTCTGCATGTCATTAATGCAGAACAAACAGTTTAGAAATAAAGTCCTTAGGGTCTTGGTGCAGATCTACATGAACCTGGAGAAACCCGACTTTATCAATGTGTGCCAGGTAATCCTATTACATATGGATGCTTGAGGACTGCCAGCACGTGAGAAAATGTTTCTGCAATTTGAAGTGTGTGTGTGTGTGTGTTTGTCATTTATCCTTAATTGTTATAGATGCACAGTAATTTTTGTAACTAAATGAAAAAAAATCCCTTTCATGGTATTCTTATACGGACATAAAATCAAAATGTAGCTTTTTTTTGCAAGAACGTCAAATAGTGGTGCTTTTACTGTGAGGGGTGTGGCCATGTGTTTGGACACCAGGAGCCCGGAAGGATTTCCAGCTTTAGGACCGGAGCCCTTTTTGCGATTCGGCACTGCGTCGCTTTAACTGAAAATTGCGCGGTCGTGCGACATTGTACCCAAACGAAATTTGCAAAAAAAACCTAAACATAAGATCGTTTTTCATTCTTTAAACCCAAAAAAACGTTTTAACAGCGAGAAGAAAACAAATATCGCCGCTAGTCTTTACTGCGTCTCCACTAGTTTATGGTGGTTTTCTTTCGAGATAAACACCCCTTTTTTTCCTGCGTTTAAAGCAAACCCATGTTACAGCGTGCTGGCGCGTTAAAAGTCAATTTCGCTGCGTCACGGCTTAGCGTTTTTCCCGAGGCCAGGATTTCGACCTTTAGGAAGGCCCGAGGACCACAGGTTTGTGTACCGGTGTGGGGAGTGTCATTTTCGTGGTGATAAACTGCAAG
>BLSH010286346.1:367365-380640 GCA_018402905.1 Glandirana rugosa | reverse complement strand
CTCTGCTCCTCTCTCTCTCTGCTCTAGCTCTGTCTCTCTCTCTCTGCTCCTCTCTCTCTCTGCTCTCGCTCGCTCTGTCTCTCTCTCGCTCTGTCTCTCTCTCTCTGCTCTCGCTCGCTCTGTCTCTCTCTGCTCTCGCTCGCTCTCTCTCTCTCTCTCTGCTCTCGCTCGCTCTGTCTCTCTCTCTCTGCTCTCGCTCGCTCTCTCGCGCCCTCTCCCTGCTCTCTTCTCGCTGTCTTTCTCTTTATCTCTCCTCTCTCCTTTAAATCCAAAGCAACCACTGTAACGGGTTTACTTGCCTATTATAATGTATTTAATTTTATGTTTTATATTTGCTGTTAAAAACATGACAGAATTTTTGCTGAAAATTTGATACAATATGTTATGCTGCCAAATGCAACCAATGCATTTGGCAGCATAACCTAAAAGGGACTGTGCAGCAACTGAGTGTAATGCACAAGGTTGCCGTGGGCTTTCATAGAATAAAATGGCTATTTAGAAAGCAACACATTACCTTTTGAGCCAATTGTCAACCAGCTTTGGCAAGTGATCAACTGTCACTGCAGATCTCTTTTTGGAGGTGTGTTAAGAACCAGCGCTTGTGTAAATGAGGCTTTAGAGACATGCCACTGCTTATTTTAGTTAATGCATACACTGAATTGATGCTAAAGCTATATAGGTTTGTCTTTCATATATCTGCCATTGAATCAGAAGGAGCCTAGGTTACAAAATGGTAGAGCACAAATATATTTGAAAAATGCATCCTATGTTCTTATGCGTAGGCCACAGTTTAAATGATATAGTCATTTAAAACCCATGGGAGTACTTCTAGATGGTTTTGTTGTTCCCTTGTTGGCAGTCCTACTAAGATAAATAGAATGGCTAAAATCAACAGGTTTTTTTTTCTTTGAGAAAGTATTGCTCAAGTCCCCATATATCTTCAGGCTGGTAATGAGGTCACATCGCCTCTGCTAAAGGGAAGGATCAGCCAGTCTGTCGTCTAACCCTCTCGTTCAGCAGATATAGTTCAATTTTATGAATTGGGGCACAGTTAGTGTTTCTGTGATAGTATTAGCATTTCATTGTGTTTTTTGTTTTATTTTGCCTGGAATCATTTGTTTTACAAATGCCTTATGCAGCATCTTTTCCTATGTCTTCAGAGTCCAGAGCCTAAAGACCAGATTTCAAAAATGATAAAGATTTTAAGTGGAGAGATGGCTATAGAGCTACACTTGCAATTTTTGATACGGAACAACAACACAGACTTGATGATCCTGAAGAACACCAAGGTTTGTTAGCTTGTGACATGACTGACTTTATTTTTTGTGAAAATGCTTTGCACTAGATTGCTTGGTTGACTTGATTTGAGAATCTTCATGCATAATATTTTTTTGTAGGGTTAAAATTTAATTCAAGTATGTACAGTAATTATAGCGTATCTTTATGTATCCTTATCTTTATGATCGTCTGGGCGTTCGTAACGATTTTTCGCCGCCATTTTGCAGTGGACCGCCGCCATTTTGCCATAGCCGCAGACATTTTGGGCCTATGGGGCTTTCCCTCTAGCGCTCAGAGCCGCCATTTGCGGTACTGCACGTTCCCTGAAGGTGTGTTTTGGCCTCTAGTGTTTAACGGCGGCCATTTTGACTGCATGCTCTGCAAATACACGTGTCTGCAGCATCTCCCTTCTCTGTGGAACGGTGGTGATCTGACGGCGCAGCTCCTCTGACGATCCATCCAAAAACAGGCAGCGGAATAGCAAGTATAGCTGGGCTCCCTGTGGGTGCTGGTGGTGGTGGGTGCAGTCCTCCTGGGTTCCCTGGTGCACTGTGGGGTGTTGGTGTGCGGCAGTGTGGGGGTGCCTCATTCTCCTTAGTCTCCCTGTGTGTCACTAAGAGCCTTTTCTGGGAAGAAAGCAATGGCAGATTACTCTGCTGAAACTGCTGAGGAAGCGCAATCTGCGCAAGGAGCATTTTTGGACCAGCTGCGGGCGGTCTTTAGCAAATTTCTCCCCCGGGCGGAGGTCGCCCAACAGGTCCCCAAGAAGTGTCCCCCTCCTCCTCATTATTCATCAGGGGAGGATTCTGATCCGGAAGTGGCTTCAGGGTCTCAGGGACCCCAGCGGACTTATCCGATGGGGAACTGGGTCCATCGGACGGCGAGGGGGATCAGGGGGTGGCGGCTGCGCGCGAAAAAGCGTTGGTGGCTACCATTATCACTGGCATTCACACTAAGCTGCAGCTGGATCAGGATGGCGAATCGCGGTCTGCTGCGTATGTGTGTGGATCCTCTAGGCCCCCAAGGCTTATCCCTACAATGACATTTTCTTTATCGTGAATGGTAGCGTCCACAGCACTCTTCTTCGCTGTCAAAACGGTTCGCTGCTTGCTATCCCTTTGAGGAAAGCTTTTTAAAAAAAAAATGGGAATCGCCTGTGGTGGACCCACCGATAGCACGCCTTAGTAAGGCGACGACCATTCCTCTGGAAGGGACTCCTTCTTTTAAGGATCCCGCTGATAGAAAAACAGAGGCGCTTTTAAAGTCGCTGTTCCTGGTGGCAGGTTCCGCTGTGTGACCAGCTTTGGCGTCCGCCATGGCGGCACAACATTTATACGAGTGTATGGAAGAGCTCCTGAAGGACCTGGAAGACGGTTGCCTGATGGATGCGCCGCAGAAGGCTGAGTTTTTACTCCAAGGGTTCAAGTACCTTTGTGATGCGGCCTTGATTTACTGCCGATGTTGTCCAGAATAACGATATTTGCCGTCGTACTTAGACGGATACTTTGGTTGCGTTCTTGGTCCGGTGACCACGCTTCCAAGAAAGGTATTGGGATCCGTTGGCAGTGGCCACGGATGCTCTGGTGGCCCCCTGGAGCCGTTATCATCTTCTGTACGCCTTCCCTCCGATAAGACTGCTTCCGCAATTGATACGCAGGATCGTGGCGGAGGGGATACCAATTACCCTGGTGGCTCCAGATTGGCCTCGGCGCACTTGGTACGCCGACGTGGTGCAAATGGTGGCAGACGCCCCTTGGCGGCTCCCGCTGCGAGACGATCTTCTGTCTCAGGGGCATATCTTGCACCCTGCTTTACCCTTGCTGGCTTTGACGGCTTGGCTATTGAGTCCCAGGTGCTAAGGGACAGGGGAGTCGCCGACTCCGTAATCCCTACTTTGTTAAAAGCTTGCAAGTGTACTTCTCGCAAGATTTATCACTGCACCTGGAAGGCTTACATAGCTTGGTGCCAGGCGGAGGGTCATAACCCTCGCTCTTATGTCATGTCTAGGGTCCTGACTTTTTTGCAACAGGGCCTGAACAAAAAAACTGGCCTTGAGTACTCTCAAGGGCCAGATATCGGCTCTGGCGATTCTCTTTCAGAGACCTTTAGCTTCGCACTCATTAATTCGTACCTTTGTACAGGGTGTGCGACATGTGGCGCCTCGGGTGAGGACTCCAATGGCTCTGTGGGATCTGAATTTGGTGCTTTCTGTTCTTCAGAAACCACCTTATGAGAATATCAGGGAGATTTCCTTACAACTGCTGTCGCAGAAGGTGGCCTTTTTAGTTGCCATCACTTCCGCCAGACGGGTGTCGGAATTAGCAGCACTATCGTGCAAGTCTCCCTACTTAGTTATGCATAAGGATAAGGCGGTTTTGCGACCTTCTCCTTCCTTCCGAAGGTGGTCTTTTCTTTTCACATTAATGAAGATATTGTTCTGCCTTCATTGTGCCCTCGCCCATCGCACCCAAAGGAGTTTGAGTTGCATGCTTTGGACGTGGTGAGGGCCTTACGAGTGTACTTGGCTGCTACAGCTTCTAAAGCTGATGCCTTGTTTGTACTGCCAGAGGGCCTGCGCAAGGGATTGGCGGCCCCGTCGGCTACGATTTTTCATTGGATTAGAAAAACTGTGACCCATGCGTATTCTGTTCGGGGCAAGGTTCCCCCTTTTCCAGTCACGGCTCATTCTACGCGGGCTGTTAGCACTTCCTGGGCTTTCAGACACCAGGCCTCGGTGTCACAGGTGTGCAAGGCGGCCACTTGGGCCTCGGTTCACACTTTCACTAAGTTTTATAAAGTTAATGTGTTTGCATCTTCGGATGCTGCTTTTGGCCGCAAAGTTTTGCAGGCGGCAGTGTAGGCGCGTCTGGCGTCTATTGGAGGTTCAGTTGGGTACTGTTGTTAGCGTTTACCCACCCCTCTTTTTGACACAGCTTGGGGACGTCCCCACACGTTATGATGAGCTGCGTCTGTCAGTGAACGATAGGAGAAAAAGGGATTTCATTAAAACTTACCGTAAAATCCTTTTCTCCGAGTTCACTGACAGACGCAGCTCCCACCCCTCGTTGCTCTGTTCTGGTACGGCTTGTGTAAGAACTGAAGAGCTATGCTATGAGGGGGTTTATGTAGGAAGAGAGGACGGCTCCCATGGAAGGGGCCAGCTGTTTCATTTCCCTGCCTAGTTAACTCCTAGTGGGACGAGCATAAACCCACACGTTTATGATGAGCTGCATCTGTCAGTGAACTCGGAGAAAAGGATTTTACGGTAAGTTTTAATAAAATCCCTTTATTCAAGCTCTCTAGTGAACAATAGCTACCTCATCTCCGTTGTACTTTTCAGTTTCCTCTTTTCACCATTTTGAAAAAATCTTTTTCTCTGTCTATCCAATCCAAGAAAAACTTAAATAATTTGCTATATACTAATTCTTGGTTTGGCGCTGCTTTTATCATCTGTCCTACATACTGCAACATTTTATTGGCTGTTCATGTGGATTTCTAATCTCCAGAGCCACAATCACATTAGTGCTATATTGTTTCCCATTGTTTCTAAATTTCATAGATTTAAAGTCTATCAAAAATAACTTTCTGGTTACAGAAATAACATAAATTAAATTTAAATATATTATAATATATTCGTTCAGTTGGTGTCAAATAACATTGTGCAATTTGCATGCACTAAGTATACGTATAAATTGTGTTTTGTTACTGAATAAGTCTGCTTTTTGCTTTAGGATGCTGTGAGGAATTCTGTGTGTCATACGGCTACTGTAATAGCAAATTCTTTTATGCATTGTGGCACCACCAGCGATCAGTTCCTCAGGTAAGTTCACCACTGGTCTTTCTTTAAAATGGTTTTGTCAGGTCTTGCCTACAGGATGAATTTAAAAAGTGTCATGCGTTCTTCTCTGGGTTCTGTATGCAAATGCAACATGTCAGCTAGAAAGAGAGACTAATGCTAGCTTCAGGGTGTGCAGGTCCTTTTTTATTTATGTATTTATTTTTTAAGGACAATCATGGAGTTTAATGTGAAATGTGCTTTAACTAAAACCTGACAGGTGCTCTTTAGGCTCCAGCTTTATGACGTAAAGTAATTTACTAGATATAAATCCAGATCCACAAAATGAGGTAATTGAATATTCTTTTTTCAGTTACTGCCAAGTTATGGATTGCTGTAAAGAATTCCATAGTTGTTACTATCATTTAAGCCAGACTTATTTATGTGTACACTCATTTCAGTCAGTAGGAATAAGAATGGGCTCGGGCGTGTTGGGAACCGAACGTGGCCGAGCCCGCCAGGAAGTGAACCCTGCACTGCGCTAATCACAGGCATTGAGACATTTCCCAATGCGTGGCTGCAGCGATCAGGAAATGTCTCACTGCCTGTGATTAGTGCAGTGCAGGGTTCACTTCCTGGCGGGCTCGGGCACGTTCGGTTCTGAACAAGCCTGAGCCCATCCTTAATTAGGAAACGTCGGCATTACTGCATCATGTTTTATTCATTTATTTTTTTTTTTTTTTTGTTTTTAATTTAAATAAAGTTTCTCTTTCTTGCCATTAATAAACTGCTTCTGAGCTTATGTGACTTACAGCGTAACGTGGGTCTGTGACTACCAGGAACATTGTTTGTGTGTTTGTGTCATTCAAGGCTGTAAGAAGTGTTTTTTTTATTTTTTTTATTTTTTTTTGGTCAGACAGAAATTGTCTAGTAGACTTGCAGTCAGATAAAGGTATGCATCACTCAGTTGGAAGCAAAGTCTGCATGTGTAATGGACAAATATGCCTGCCCCATGTACATGAAGAATTACAAACAGTACATAGAAAATGCTTTTGAAACCATAATATATTGATTTATATGTTTTGTATTAGGCTGATCTTTCACATATATAATGAAATGTTCATTGTTGAGGTTTACATACTTTTTTAAATTGTATCTTTTTGCTTTAATACATATTTCCTTACAGAGATAATTTAGAATGGTTAGCAAGAGCCACGAATTGGGCAAAATTCACAGCAACAGCTAGTCTGGGAGTTATCCACAAGGTAAACAGTCTTTAGCCTTTAGTCATTTAGTAAGTGTGTGTGTGTGTGTGTACACTATCTTACTCATTATTTTGTTATTAGGGACATGAAAAGGAGGCACTACAGCTTATGGCTACTTATTTGCCAAAGGACACATCACCTGGTTCCGCGTACCAAGAAGGGGGAGGCTTGTATGCTTTGGGACTTATTCATGCCAATCATGGAGGCGACATAATAGACTATCTACTTAACCAATTGAAGAATGCAAGCAATGATGTAAGTGTTTCTGACCTGTATTTTTTCTTTAAAAAAAAAAGGGACAGGGTCGTGTGGAAGGGAAAGGAAAGGAACTCTGTGTAGCATAACCCAGCCCCTAGTTCTGGCAAAAAAAAAAAAAAAAAAAAGTTTCTCCTTAGGTGTACCTGAGGGGGGAGATCCAACTTAATTCTTCTAGGTAGAGCCTCCATCACCACTTTAATATATTGTAATTTCCTCTGAATAATATATCCAGTATGCCAATGTATCTTTAAACTTATCGTATTGATCTCTAATTGTGTGAATCCATCTTTTGGCCTCCATTATTAAATTAACCTCTTTTTTCCATTCACCCAGTGTAGGGCATTTGGCCTGGTTCCAAAATCTTGGTATTAATGATTTAGCTGCATTCAGCAAATATGGAGTAATGCTTTTTTAGAAAATGTAGGAGAGTAACCTCTATGGGTCTGATAGTTAACCTTTTAATCCATGGTGCTATTGCTTCCCAGTTGCTTGACCTGTATTTAAATGTTGCCAAAGAATTTGATAGGCATCCTCCATTTTTTTGAAAGCATTATTGTGGTAGAGAACTTTCATTTAAAAGTGCACTTGTCAATGTAAAATAAGCTTTTAGGTGCGTTGATATAAGGATGCAGTTTTTTTTCTCAAATTTAAGTTTACTGAACAGCTATTCACATCACTGCGTAAAATGACTGTTGTTGATGACATTATATTCCAGCATTGTTAGTTCCTGAGCCTCCTAATGTACAGTTGGTGTTCTCAGTCCAAATAAAACATCAATCAAAAGGTTATAGTTTCACCAGTGTTATCAATACCACAAATCATTCAAAATACGCATGTGATAAAGTCCAGAAATGTATATTAATGTCCATTGGAGGATTTAGGTTTGTGACCAAAAAGTGTTATTGTTGCTCATTATCACCACTTCAGGGTTCCACCACCAGGAAGAGGACACGAAAACTGCTTACCAGGGTAAAAGACTCTATACGTTATCTGCTGCTCTTATGAGGTTTGTTGAGATTTTGGGCTCCAGGAAGCACCTAGATACGCTCTCCAGAGGCTGAGTTTTTTTGTCTTGGAAACAGTTTTTGTGTCCCCTTCCTGGTGGAACATTGAAGTGGTGCAAAAGGGCAAGAAGTTTAACAACTTTTTGGTCACGTATTAAATGTCCATCGGAGGAATTGCATATGTTCTTCTGGACTTTATCACACTGGTATTTTGAATGATTCACGGTATTAATAACGTTGGTGAAACTTAACTTTTGATTGAAATTTTTATTTTAATGCACAGGGTGGCACAGCATAGTTTGTTTTATTTCCAGTATTATTTTGTGTTTAGGTAATTTGTTGAATGCTGCTGTCCAATTCATGATCTTTTTAATAAGTTTGCACTGAGTGCTGTTTTCTACATTTTTATATAGTAATATACAGAGAAAGACATTAGAAGAATTGTATGTTTTTTGTACATTGTACGTGCCTAAACATGAATACTTTAGGTGTTTATTTTACATGGATTCTTCTGCTAGCAGGCACCTGCATTCCATACAAAAAACATGCTTACGCCTTTGTGAATGAAGCCTTAGAGTTAGTTTTTAGTCTTTGGTTCTAAGGTTAGGGCACAAGGAAACCTCAAATATATAAATATCTATAATTTTTTTCCTAATAAATTTTGATATTGCAACCAGAACCAACAGACTGTTTAAAGCTGAAGTTTTATCTCCTTATAGTTGCCTTCCCCGGTTTCATATCCCCCCTATTTAGCAGGATAATAACCCCAAAAACAAAATGCAATATATTGCAGCTTACCAATCCTTCAAGTGATTGTAAAGGTGTTTTTTTTTTTTTTTTTTGTAAAATAACAAACGTCATACTTACCTGTTTTGCACAGGGCAGCCCCGGTCCTCCTTTTCTGGGGTGCCCCTTCAGCGCTCTTGGCTCCTCCAATTCATCGGGTGCCCCCACGGAGAGCCGTTTTCCATGGGGGCACCTATGCAGGTGCACTCACGAGTCCGGCTGCTGCGTCCATCTACACAGACAGCAGGACTCCCGTATCACTGGATTAGCTATAAATCTTCCAATGCAGACCCGAGACAGCAGCTCGAGCCACTGGGCTTTTGCTTGTCGCTGGGACGATCAGGTAAGAAAAAGGGGGAGTCTGGGGGGAAGCTGAAGCACAGAAGTTTTTCCACCATTAAGGTGAAAAACCATGAGACTTTGTGGCCCTTTTAAATGTGGTGGCTGCATTTTTTTTGTACTTGGTGATCCAGCCAGTAACATTTCCTGTCTTAGGATGGAGGAGCAATCCAGACACCTTTTGGACAGTAGTATTGTCAATCTGCAGAGAGGATAGTGTTAGATGCACTAGCAGATTTAGATGGCCCTTTCTAGCTAATTAAAGCCAAACTCCAACTAACACTTTGTGTAAGCAGTTACAGTAATTTTTTTTTTTCTTCTGAGAGAACGGTTTTACATAAATACAGGCTGACCATTGTAAGCACTCATTTCAATGTTCGTTTCCCACAACCCAGACATGCTGGCAGAAAATAAATTGGAAAAATGTTTAAAAAAGAACTTAAGTAATTTTTTTCCTATTATAGTTGCCTAGGTGGGTGCAACATGGGTCCAATGCTGCATCTGTCCCCCGGGGTGTCTGCACTGTGTACCGATCTATCGAACACTGCCGATGGCTTGGTTCTCACAGCTCCCCGAGCAGAGAGCTGCAGACTGTCAGACACAGCTCTCCGCTCTGCCCCCTCCTCGCTCAATGGAGTGCTGAGTTGTGGAGGAGTGGGGAGCGGCCGGCTCAGTCTCTCAGCAGCTCACTGAGAGGCTGAGACAGGTGATGACTGAGACTGAGTTGTGCGACTTCAGCAGAGAGCGGGCTTCAGCCTGTTCTCTGCTGAAAACGGGTCACAGGAGTGCAAAACGCTTTGCACTCCTATGATACATAGACGTACAGCCAAACAAGCTTTGGCTATATTTCCTTTTTTTTTTTTTTAAAAAGGAAGGCAGCCACCACATCTAAGAATTAGCTGTAATATAATCATTTTGTGTTTATAGGTTAATATCACTTGGATGGATGTCAGTCTGGGGAGTCAGCATTCCTAGACCGACTGTTGAATGTTTGAACTGTTTGAGTTTTCTATATCTACAGCTTGGTTTCAGTAGTTTGATGCCCTGATTGCTCTGCCTAAGGGTCTCTAAGAAGGTCAGGCTCCTGCTCGATCCAACAAGGTGTGCTGGCTTTGTTGCTGCTGTGTTGACCCTCCCGTTCAATGCTTAGGACATCCCAAGTAGTTATGAATATCAACTACTGTGTCCTGTGAGCTACTTCAAGAAAAGGATTACAAGTAAAGCAAAAACCCCCTTATTTTTAACATTCTGTAGGATAAATTGAAGTAAATTTGATTCACTGCTTTTTTTCCTGTAAATAATCTTATGTAATGTAACATGTGATTGCAGTTTGTCCTGGTACTGGAGGATTTTGCCCTAAACAATACATTTTTAATTACAAAGAACTTGCTCCACCAGAATAACACTCCAGCACGCACAGCTTAATCCGCAGTTTCTACCCTAACGTCCACTTCTGTTTATGTGCAAATCCTGGGAAATCTCACCTCTTGGTGTACACCTCTTATTCCTGTCCCCCTCTGTGTGCACTTCTTCAGACCTGTCTTACTACTTCATCTAGGTATAGCCCTTCAGATCTCTCATCCCTAACCTTCCCCCGCTCCTCGGGTGAAGCCCTTGGGATCCCTTGTGCAACAAACCCCCCCCCCCCCACCACCACCACCACTTGGGTGCAGCTCTTGTGACCTCTCATCCCTCCCTCCAGAGTACACTTGTTCCAGGGACACAGTCTAAGGTCCCTTTCACACTTGTGCGACTTGTGACTGCAAAGTCGCATTACAAGTCGTTCCCCATGATTTCCAATAACTACCATTCATATCTGTGTGACTTCAAATCACAGTGACTTCAAAGTAGTCCCTGCACTACTTTGGTCTGACTTTGATGCAACTTGAGGTCCATAGACCTCAATATTACATAGTCGTGGCAAAATCGTGCTGCTTTAAGGACGCACAAGTGTGAAAGGGGCCTAAGAGGTGAATTCCCTTTGCTTTGTGAGATTTTCAACTGAATTCCTGATGCATTTCAAGGACAGGAAGTGAAGAGATCTCCCCAACAGCAAAAAGGTGGGGATTTTAACTAGGGCCGAAATGACTAATCGCTTAATCGACAACTAAACGATTATGAAAATAGTTGTCAACGATTTTCATAATCGATTAATTGGCCAGCCAATTAGTTGGCCTGCATACATAATCAGCATCTGAACCCAGAAAAGGTGGAGGCTGATAGACTGGAGGTAATAGTAGGCATTACAATTACATTTAAAGTAAACTTTTACCAGTATTGTGCATTATATGTTAAAATGATCATATCTATGAAAGAAAAAAGTCTCAGCTTTTAGTACTACTTTATTATAAAAGATTTCTATCTCCCTTCCACCCTTCATATAGCTTCATGTCTAACTCCTAGGTAAAATTCCAATATATCCTACTTGTGGGCATCTGCAGAGCTTTTTTCAGGGGGAGGCATCATTTTAAGGTCTGGTCATGTGATCTTACCTGTGTCAGTCAACAGCGGCTGCAGGGAAGAAAGCACTTGGTGACGGCTGATAAAGCCTGATGAGGTAATGTCGCCCATAGGTTCCCATGTCACAGTCGTTATTGGTGCTCCCTCCTCTCCCCTGCATACACTGCTGGATCACACAGGTGAGATAACATGACCAGATTAGAGCAGTCTGAAAATAGGTTAGTCAGCATAGGTGTTAGGGATAAGGAGGTGGAGGGCAGTTTTTAAGGCTAGCGCAAGTTGGAATTCAACTTTCAAACTACCCTCCCTATTGGTGTCTTGTGGCAGTGTTAAAGCAGAGCTTCACCCAAAAGGAGAAGCTCCACTTGTTTCCATCCTCCCCCTTCCACTGTCACTTTTGGCACTTTTTGGGGGGGGGAATTGTACCATGTTTTGCTATGGTACCCATATAGCTGCTGTTGAGCATCTATATGGGCACAATAGCATAAAGATGTTATTGCGTCCATATAGCTCCTATTGCGTCCATACAAATGCTACTGTCTCTTATTGTGCCCAGTGACACTGACTTGCAGTGCTGCCAGTGCTGAGACAAGGTCATACGGTACTCTGGATGAAGGTGCCAAACTGCGCCCCCCACCCCCTCAGGTGGAGTAGGGGTGAGGTGCAGTTTGTAGCGAGACATGCAGCATGCCTTATCAAAACATATGTAACATATGCTGTGTAAGTCTAAAGCGGAGTATGCACAGTTAGTTTTTGTTTTTTGTTCAGCTGGTGGGCAGAAAAAATGATTGGATTCCCCCCATCCAGACAAATGAAGTGGATGGAAGAAACCTTCCTACTAGTGCCATAGTATTCTGACAGTGGGACTCACCTGCTGTTAGAATACACTGATTGGTGGCTGCAGCTCTTTGGCTGCTAATCAAGTGAAAGTATGCTAGCATGGTTGTTCGACAAAAGTCGATCTGCTGATTGATTTCGGTCTAATGGGGTGGTAGAGAGCCAAGCACAGATTCAAATTTGGCTGGTCCCTGCTGCACCAGCTAGCATCTGTCTGTACCACTGCAATCGTTGCATGCCGTTGCTAGAAGGAGGTTTTCCAAAAGTGATAAGTGAAAATTGCTAGGTGTATATGGCGCTCACCACAAATCTGTGACACATAACAATGAATTACATATAGAAGACCAAAAGGACCCTTTGAAAGAAGCCAATCTAATGATCACCTTCTGTTGAACTGGTAGGGCTTCACACAGATCAAAATTTAGCTGGTCCCTACTGAAATGACTGATTCTTGGTCTATGTGTACCCAGTTTAAGTTGTCTGTGTGGCTCTGAGGGAGGAATGGTGGCAATTGGAGGTAGAGGGGAGCTCTGAGACTAAATTTTGGGTGTCTTTAGTCACCCTAAAGTCCAGATTTCTTGTAAAATATTAACCGCTACAAACAGAAATCCCAAAATGATTTATACTAAGTCACTGCAGAGAGAGTTTTAAACACTTGTAACTGACTTTAAAAACATTTAATTGATCACATGCTTGGAAATTAATTCTATCAGATGCTCCTCTCTGCAATCAAAACATGTAGCCTTAAAAATGTCCATTACAGATTTGTAATGAGCCTGGGAAGTAATGTAGTTGTCCTGGTCTGGGGTCTTATCAGAGTTGCTGGATTCTGATAATCTGCAAGCACTGATTACAGACAGACATGACACAGAACAAGCTGACACTAACCCAGCTTGTTCTACAAATATAATTTAGCACTTCACCTTAATGGCAACTTCCATGGCTTGATTCAGGAACTTCTTATGTTGCTGAGTGAATTTTATCTGCCTGCTCCGCCCACCTTCACTGCTGCTCTTTCTGTGATCACTCCGATGCAGCCAGGAAGACTTTGACAACAGTCAAACCTGGGAGGATTGTGCTTTTCCTTTCTGGACACTGATATGGCTGCAGCTACAGAGAAGGTGGCAAGCACAGGCTCATTTCAGTGTGGGCTGTGTCAGAGTTCAGGGCATGGGGTAGTGCGACAGCTGGGCAAGTTGCTGAAGAGCTTCTCCTAGGTGTAATGAGCATGCCGATTCGGGGGGGGGGGGTCGTTGAACGGGTCGACAGCGTG
>BLSH010286346.1:350030-364302 GCA_018402905.1 Glandirana rugosa | reverse complement strand
TTGTATAAATTGACAACTTTATGTAAAAAAAAATGCGTTTTCATTTTCTTTCCACATTTTCCAAAAACTTGTGGAAAAAATGAACCGTTCAAAAGACTCACTATGCCTCCTAGAATATACGTTGGGGTGTTAGCTTTCCAAAATGGGGTCATTTTTTGGGCGTTTCCATTGGCCTGGTGCTCCAGGACCTTCAAAAGTGCAAGAGGTAGTCAAGAAATTTTATGTGTAATTTATGCTCCTAGAACGCCTGACGTTGCTCCCTGCATGTTGGGCCTCTGTATGTGGCCAGGCTGTGTAAAAGTGTCACACATGTGGTATCGCCATACTCAGGAGGAGTAGTAGAATGTATTTTGGGGTGTAATTTGTGGTATGAATATGCTGGATGTGAGAAATAACCTGTTAACATATGACAATTTTGGGGGAAAAAAAAAAAAATAAAAAATTCATTTTGCAAAGAATTGCGGGAAAAAATTACAACTTCAAAAAATTCACCATGCCTCTTACTAAATACCTTGGAGTGTCTACTTTCCAAGAAGGGGTTATTTGGGGGGTATTTGTACTTTCCTGGCTTGTTAGGGTCTCGGGAAATGAGATGAGGCCGTCAGTAAATCAAGTGTGATCAATTTTCAGTGATTGGCACCATAACTTGTAGACTATAACTTTCATAAAGACCAAATAATATCCACTAATTAGTTTTTTTTTTTTACCAAAGATAGATAGCAGTATAAATTTTGGCCAAAATTTATGAAGAAAAATTACTAATTTGCAAAATTTTATAACAGAAACGAAGAAAAATTCATTTTTTTACAAAATTTTCGGTCTTTTTTTAATTATAGCGCAAAAAATAAAAAACCCAGCGATGATTAAATACCACCAAAAGAAAGCTCTATTTGTGTGAAAAAAAGGACGCAAATTTCATATGGGTACAGTGTTGCATGACTGAGTAATTGTCATTCAAAGTGTGAGAGCGCTGAAAGCTGAAAATTGGTCTGGTTGTTAAGGGGGTTTAAGTGCCCAGTTGTCAAGTGGTTAAGGAAGACATTTTTTGTATGGCCAACATATATTAGTTTTGCTGAAAATCGGCAAAACCGTCTTAATTTCTCTTTCGTTCGTCGACAGGCACACCAATTCTTAGGACTAAGTGGGTTATACTGCCCTCTACAGGAGTTTACTAGGCAGAACAGGCATTTCTAACAGCAAAAAGAACAGTAACAGGCACAGCCCCTCCCAGGGGGCAGTCCCCACTGGCAGATAACCCCACACCCAGCTGCTGCTAGCTCAGTTTTTTCTGCCTAGTGCAAGGAGTTAGACCTAGGCTTCCTGTTGGGATCTGTGGTACCCCTCTGGGCCACTTTCTGCTGTCCTTGGACAGCCTCACAGATGAAGACTATAATCAAGCAGCCATGCTGGGCGACAGGCTGGTTCTTGGATCCAGCTAGTCTCCCCAGCCGGCCATCACACGTTAGGCCGGATGCTTCGCGCTGGATCGACCGCCACAAGCCCCGACCAGATGGGATGGCCCTGCGGGTTAAACGCCCCGCCATCGCACGCAGTGCGTCCAGGGCCAACAGCTCCCTCCGGCCTAGCCAGGAGCGTGTAAGCTGTGTCGGGTGGGATCCCCCGCATCGCCCGACTAGATGGGGTAAGTATTTCCCCCCCCCTCCCCTTTGGGGGTCCGGGGGGGAGCTGGTGGGTCCCCCCTCCAGGGAGTAGCATAGTGGGTGGTTCCCCCCCCTCTTCCTTGCTCTTGCCCCCTCCCCCACCACTCTAGTACCCCGCTGCCACACCCCCCTTCCCCTCCCCGGGGCTTCCAGGGTGTGATTTGAGTAATGGGCCCTAGCTGGTCCCCCTTCCGCCCCCCCCCCTCTTGCCTCGTCCTCGGCGATCGGTTCGTCGGCAGCCATTTTGCCAGCGTCCGGTCGCCATTCTCTTGTAGCCGGCCGCATTTAAAAGCATTGGGATCAGTCTGCGGCCATTTTGGTGTAGCTGCGGCACTGTTACATGGGTTTTCGGCCTCTAGTGTGCATGGGCGGCCATTTTCCTGTGGTTTCTACGCGTGGAAGGCCTGTGTGTTGCTGAGGGGCGGTCCTTGCCGTTTCTGGTGCCGATTTACCCCCCAGCTCGGCGCGGATCTCGCTGGAGCGGTAGCGGCTCTGAGCACAGCGGGCAGCAGGAGCGTGGTGAAGAAGCGACAGCAGCAGCAGGCAGCTCCTCTCCAGGTCGGGTGCTGAATTCCCCCTGGGATACCCCTGTGACAAGCCTTGCGCAGCGGTGGGGTGGGCGGTGCAGTGGTCTCCTGGCAAATAGGCCTCATTCTCTTGGCACTGCCAAGGTGGGTGATAGAATGGCAGCCGATGTGAGTGCTTCCCCAGCGGACCTCTCGGTGCCTGCAGCCAGCACTTCAGGGGCCCCGTCCCTTGTAGACGCCATGTCCACAGTCCTGGAGACGTTTGTCTCCCGGGTAGAGTCGCTGTTTAACCGCAGGGGCGCCAAAAAGTGCCTCTTGCCCCCCCTTCCTCGGGGGAGGACTCGGACCCCGAGGGGGGCTCCTCCGTGGCGGGGACCCCCCTTGAACTGTCGGACAGCGAGATCCCAGACGCTCCTGATAGCGGGGATGAGTCTGAGGCGTCGTCTGCTGCGCACGAGAAGGCTCTTGTAGACGCTCTGATAACCTCCGTGCGTGAGACCCTGCAACTGGAAGAAGCAGCGGGACCCTCTCGGAGGGTGCCCGTCCCCTTCAGGTCACATAGACCGGGCCCTGCGGCTAAGGTCTTTCCGTAAGTAAATTTGTCTCTAAGGACTGGGCTCGGCCTCAGAGCTCCCTCCCCATGCCGAAGCGTTTCGCTGTGCGTTATCCCTTTGAGGATAAATTTATTGCAGAAGTGGGCATCACCTCCCATGTTTGACCCCCCCCCCCCCCCCCCCCGTGTCCCGCCTGAGTAAGGCGACCACCATCCCGTTGGAGGGCACACCGTCCTTTAAGGACCCAGCTGACAGGAAGGCCGAGGCTTGCATCAGATCCCTATTTGTTCTAATGGGGTCTGCCATGCGGCCCATTGTGGTTTCTGCGCTGGTGACACAAACGCTCACTGAGTGGGCAAAGCTGCTACACAGCGAGTTGTGCAAGACGCAGGTTTCTCCTGAGTGTGGGGATCTTGCAGACCGGATGGTCCAGTGGGCTCAGTATCTGTGCGATGCTGCTCTGGACGCGCCCCCCCCCCCCCCCCCCCCCCGCGATAGACAAAGCGGTCTCTGTGGTGGCCCGGCGGTGGCTTTGGCTGAAGTGCTGGTCCGTGGACCAGATTTCTAAGAAGGCCCTGGTGGGCTTGCCTTTCCACCCGCTGGGCAGCTCTTCGGTGACTCCTTGGACGAGATGATCAAAAATCTCAGGGGAGCGAAGGGCACCTTTCTCCTGGAGTCTAGGAGGAGTTCGGACCCCCGTCGCCGGCAGGGCCCTTCCTTTCCGGCCCATAGACGGCCTTTTTGTCCCTTCCGCTCCTCGGGCAAGGGTTCACAGCCCACCAAGGCCCCCGCTGGTGGACAGAAGCGTACCTGGCCGCGTAAACTCACCAAGCCAGAGGACAAGGTCTCCTCCGCATGAAGGCGTTCGGGTGGGGGGACGTCGCCTGGGGTTCGCAGACAGGTGGTCCTCCCGCATTCCAGACCGCTGGGTCCTCAAGGTGGTCTCCTCTGGGTACAGCATAGAATTTCGTTCCCGCCCCCCAGACAGGTTCTTCGCCTCCAACCTGCAGCTGCCTGCGGGCCCTGTACGGGGATGTGCAGGACCTGCTGGGTCAGGGGGTGATTGTTCCTGTGCCACGGGCGGAACGTTCCCAAGGGTTTTATTCCAACCTTTTCATGGTTCCGAAGAAGGACGGAGTTCGTCCCATCCTGGACCTGAAGGACCTCAACAGGTTTGTGCGGGTTCACAGGTTTCGCATGGAGTTGGTCCGCTCGATGGTAGCGGCCCTGCACCAGGCCATTTCCTGGCCTCTCTCGACATCAAAGATGCGTACCTGCATGTCCCTATCTGTGCCTGGCACCAGCGCTTCCTGTGCTTTGTGGTCGGGGAAGAGCACTACCAGTTTGTGGTTCTCCCGTTTGGCCTGGCCTTGGCGCCTCGGGTCTTCACCAAACTACTGGCCCTGGTTCTGGCTCTGTTGAGGCAGAGGGGCATCGTGGTGGTGGCGTACCTGGACGACCTTCTCCTGTGTTCGTAGTCTGCTCCAGCACTCGGGGACAATGTGACGATCACCCTGCACACTCTGCAGGAGTTCGGGTGGGTGATCAACCTCCTGAAGTCTGTTCTGAATCCGTCTCACCGCTTGGAGTACCTGGGTCTGGTCCTGGATGCAACCCAGGCGAATGTCTTCCTCCCGCCAACCAAGCGGCAGACGCTTCAGTCGGCGGTTCGGTCCCTACTGTCCCAGAAATGGGCCTCAATCCGTTTTTGCATGCGGATCTTGAGCCTCATGGTGGCTTCCTTCGAGGCAGTCGCTTATGCTCAGTGTCACACCCGCGTTTTGCAACGGGAAATTCTCCTGAGATGGGACAGGTCCCCATCTTCACTGGATCGGGTGATCAGGTTGGATCACCAGGTGAGGGCATCGCTGCTCTGGTGGCTGTGGGCCCCGGCTCTTTGGTTGGGGAAGTCCTTTCTCCCCCTTGACTGGATAGTCATCACGACGGACGCCAGCCTGACATGCTGGGGCAGAGTCCTGGGGCTGCTCTAGGCTCAGGGACGGTTGTCTCCAGAGGAGTCTCGTCTCCCGATCAATGTCCTAGAATTGCGGGCGATTTGGTGCTGCATCTCCCATTGGACGTGTAGACTACATGGGTGCCCTGTCCGGGTTTAGTCGGACAATGCCACGGGCGTGGCATACGTGAACCACCAGGGCGGGACGAGAAGCTCGGCAGCGGCCTCGGAGGTGGCTCCCATCCTGCGGTGGGTACAAACCCATGTTCCGGCAATTTCTGCCGTCCATATACCAGGCGTAGAAAATTGGTAGGCAAATTATCTCGGTTGTCAGCGCCTGGACCAGGGAGGGTGGTCCCTGCACCCGGATGTGTTTCATCAGATTTGTCTGAGATGGGGTGTTCCGGACGTAGACTTGTTGGCGTCCCGCTTCAATCGGTAATGCAAACCTTCGTGAGCAGGACAAGGGACCCCTTAGCGGACACGGTGGATGCTCTTGTAGCTCCATGGGATCGGTATTGACTCATCTATGCCTCTCCTCCTCTCTGTGCAGAATAGAGGCGGAGGGTTTACCGATCGTTCTGGTAGCTCCAGATTGGCCAAGGCGTCCTTGGTACGCAGACATATTACAGATGGTGGTGGACATTCCCTGGCGCCTCCCGTTTCGCGAGGGCCTTCTGTCCCAGGGGCCCATCTTGCACCCTGCTTTACCCTCCCTGGCTTTAACAGCCTGGTTATTGAATCCCAGGTGTTGAGGGATTGAGGGGTTTCGGACTCTGTGATTCCTACCATGTTGAAGGCACGTAAGGCCACCTCACGTAAGATGTACCACCGCACCTGGAAGGCTTACATTGCCTGGTGCGAAGCCGGGGGGTGGAACCCTTGTTCTTTCTCGGTGTCCTGAGTTCTGGCCTTCCTACAGAAGGGCCTCGACCAGAAACTGGCGTTGAGCACTATCAAGGGTCAGGTTTCTGCTCTGGCCATCTTTTTTCAGCGTCCTTTGGCGACGCATTCATTGATCCGTACTTTCATGCAGGGGGTTCGACATGTCACCCCCCAGGTACAGTCGCAGTTGGTGCCATGGGACCTCAGTTTGGTCCCCTCGGTACTTCAGAAGCCGCCCTTTGAAAATATCAGGGAAATCTCTCTGCATTTGCTTTCGCAGAAAGTGGCTTTTTTTGGTGGCCATCACATCCGCTCGGCAGGTGTCTGAGTTGGCAGTAGGTCTCCTTATCTGGTCCTACATAAGGATAAGGCGGTCTTGCGCCCGTCTCCTCCTTTTTTGCCGAAGGTGGTGTCATCTTTCCACATCAATGAGGACAGTGTCCTTCCTTCGCTATGCCCACGCCCGTCTCACCCTAAGGAGGTTGCTTTGCACTCCCTGGATGTTGTTCGGCCCTGCGGGTGTATCTGTCGACTACGGCCTCCTTTCGGCTGTCTGATGCTCTTTGTCGTGGTGGATGGTCCATGCAAAGGTTTGGCGGCCTCATCGGCCACTATCTCACGTTGGATTAGACAGGCGGTGACCTGAGCCTATGCTGTTCGGGGTCTGGAGCCTCCTTTTCTGGTCACGGCTCATTCTACCAGGGCAATTAGCACTTCCTGGGCTTTCCGACATCAAGCGTCTGTGTCTCAAGTGTGCAAGGCGGCTACTTGGACCTCTGTGCACACCTTCTCAAAGTTTTACAAAGTTGATGTTTTAGCATCCTCGGATGCTGCGTTTGGCCGCAAAGTTTTGCAGGCGGCCGTGTGAGACCTGCATGGTTCCTCACTAAGGGTTCGGTTGGGTGTAGTTCTGTTGTTGTTCTGTTACCCACCCCTCATTTTTGGCACTGCTTTTGGACATCCCACTTAGTCCTAAGAATCGCTGTGCCTGTCAACGAACGAAAGAGAAAACGGGATTTTTTGACTTACCGTAAAATACCTTTCTCTGAGTTCGTCGACCGGCACAGCACTCACCCTTCTCGATGTTGCACTGCTTGTTACAAACTGAACTAGTAGCAGCTGGGTGTGGGGTTATCTGGCAGTGGGGACTGCCCCTTGGGAGGGGCTGTGCCGGTTACTGTTCTTTTTGCTGTTAGAACTGCCTGTTCTTCCTAGTAAACTCCTGAAGAGGGCAGTATAACCCACTTAGTCCTAAGAATCGATGTGCCTGTCGACGAACTCAGAGAAAGGGATTTTACGGTAAGTCAAAAAATCCTGTTTTTTTTTTTTCTTTACATAAAAAATTTCATCTCTAAGTCTATTTACCAGATTCAACCTCTAATAGTATATACAGTATATCTTTTCTGTATGTTCTTAGAGTGGGTTAGAGCTTTTGCTCCCTAACCATATAGTTGGTTATTTACCACTGCATTTACCACGATGTCCATGGACCCCCTGTTTACACTCCCGGTGGGTCAGGCGGACTCTATATCCGCTCGTGACCCGCAATCACCTGTCAGAGCTGCAGAAACATGGCGGTTCTCCGTTCTGTGGAGGGGGACATAGCAGATCTACTGATCCCTGTGATCGGGATCCGTGAGATCTGTTATGTCCCGGCCAGCCCCGCCCCCACAGAGTTGTAACACATGCAGGGAACACAATTAACCCCTTCTCTACCCCCTTAGTGTTAACCCCTTCACTGCCAATGACATTTATACAGTAATCGGTGGATATCTAAATTTTTGATCGCTGTATAAATGTCATTGGTCCCAAAAAAGTGTCAAAAATGTCCTGATAAAAATCACAGATCGCTGCCATTACTAGTAAAAAAAAAAAATAATAAAAACGCCATAAATCAGTTCCCATAGTTTGTAGACGTGATAAATTTTGCCCAAACTAATCAATATACACCGATTTTGTGATTTTTTTTTTTTTTTTTTTTCACCAAAAATATGTAGAAGAATGTAAATTGGCCAAACCTGATGAAATATATATATATATATATATATATATATATATATATTTTTTTTTTTTGGATTTGTATTATAACAAAAAGTAAAAAATATTGTTTTTTTTTTTTTTCAAAATTGTCACTCTGTTTATAGCGCAAAAAATAAAAACCGCAGAGGTGATCAAATACCACCAAAAGAAAGCTCTATTTGTGGGAAAAAAATGATAAAAATTTTGTTTGGGTACAACGTCGCATGACCGTGCAATTGTCATTCAAATTGCGACAGCACTGATAGCCGAAAATTGGTCTGGGCAGGAGGGGGATTTAAGTGCCCAGTAGGCAAGAGGTTAAGTTTTTTTTTTTTTAAACTTTGCATGTTGACTAAATTATACACCACACTTTAAGGTTATTATCTGATTAATCTAAACCATAATCTGCCAACTAATTGATTATGAAAATAATCGTTAGTTGCAACACTAATTTTAACCCTTTCCTACTCTATCCAAAACTCAACAAAAGGGGGTTTGCCTATACATACTTTAAAGTGCATCAGCACTCCAGCCTGTGTTTGGCTCAATATGTGTTGTGAGGGTGACATGGCTGTAGCTTATGGGGTGAGGGGGTACACACAGACAGACTCCTGGGGCCATGGAGAGCAATATGCAGCTCACATGTAGTGCAGCACGCAGGGTTCCAAATACTGAATTTTACATTGTTTGGGTTTCTGTGTGTTCTCCTCTGGTTTTTTTTTTTTTTTTTTTTTTAATACAGTTAAAGGTTGCTATATCTTTCTCAATACACTTTTTTCTTGCAGATTGTCCGGCACGGTGGCTGTCTAGGGTTGGGCTTGGCTGCAATGGGCACTGCACGCCAAGATGTCTATGATCTTCTCAAAACAAACTTGTACCAGGATGATGCAGTGACAGGTGAGAGAAGGGCCTTGCTTTGTTTACACAGTTTGTCTTTGGTGTATTTCTTTTTGTTTCATACCTGGTCCTATTTCACCATTTTGTGCAGTTATCTTGCATAGTACGTGCTGTAAATTTTGTATAAAAAACAAAAAATAAACAACTCTTTTATAGGAAGAATGTGTGAAGTAACTTTGCTTTTGTTTGGCTACTAGGGGAGGCTGCAGGCCTGGCACTTGGCTTGGTGATGCTTGGGTCTAAGAATGCCCAGGCCATTGAAGACATGGTTGGATATGCCCAGGAGACACAACATGAAAAAATCCTGCGAGGGTTGGCTGTAGGCATTGCCCTGGTTATGTATGGCCGTATGGAGGAGGCTGATGCTCTGATTGAGAGTCTTTGCAGGGACAAGGTAAGAAATATGAAAGAACGCAATCATTAGTTTATCCAAAGTGATTTGTTTTGTTTGTGTTTTTAAAATTGTAGTAAACCCCTCCGACCAGTTATAGTCGTTTATAGATGTTGTCCATGCCACTCCTGAGCCTGTGATACATTTTTCTCCTCTTGTTCACCTCTCCCTTTCTTACTCTTTGTTCTTTAACCAGATGAGACTTGTCAGTGGGGATTGTTTACCCCTTAGAGGACAGCTTGGCAAAAATAGCAATGTTTACCCTGACTTTCCTTACTTTGGTTTTGGCTAGTCCTTTGCTGACTTAAAGTGTTACTAAACCCACAACAGTAAAATCAGTCTGTATATGCAGCATAGCATGCTTGTTATACTCACTGTGGAACTTAATGGGTTAATCCTCTGCATCCTCTGTATGCATAGATTCTTCCCTCCCTGCACTGTCTATCTGGGGAAAACCAACTAACACAGGCAGGGTGTTGTGTCTTTTATGCTGGAGAGAACTTTTACATGTTTTCAGAGATAGCCACGTCACATGATCTTGACATCACACATGTGGGCGTGTATACAGGCTGTAGTGGAAATCTTCTCCTACCTGAACTCTCAGCACTGGAGAAACTGTGCAGTTTATCATTTAACTGTGGTATACAGATCATCCAAAAAGGTATATAGTGGCAATATTTTAATGTAAAAAGAAGATTTATAAGCTGTGGGGGGGGGGGGGGGGCAGGCAGATTACTGGGTTTAGCAACACTTTAAAGTGGAGTTCCACACATGTAAAAGTCAGCAGCTACAAAAAGTGTAGCTGCTGATTTTTAATAATCGGACACTCTCACCTGTCCCTCGCTCCAGTGATGCGGTTGCCCGAGGGCTCACTCTTCGCCCCCTCTCCTCTGTGGCGCCGGCATCGGAAGTGTGGGCACCGGCTTTAGCTTCAAAGCCGGGTGCGCACTGCCCATGCGCGAGTCGCGCTGCGCCTTGTGACTGGCCACCGCATCTTCTGGGACCTGTGACGTGTCTCAGAAGATCGCCGAGAGGGAGGGGGGAAGGTGGACTTCCTTCCTGGAGACGTGGCTCCAGGGTAGGAAGTGTACCTGGGACCCTGTGAAAACAGGGTCCCTGGTCACCCCCCAAAAAAAGACATCCCAATTGTGGCATGTCGGGGGGGTCACTTTTGGGTGGAACTCCGCTTTAATATTATACATTGCCTATTTGTACTTGTTCTTCAATGTGACTGTTTAGCTCTGCCCCTGTGTAGGCAAATTGTGAGCTTGCTATGTTTATTCTGAAAAGTCAATAATTATGTTGAAACAGAAAAAGTAGTAGTAAACCTTTGTTTATTAAAATGCCTTTCTTTAGCTATTTAATTTGTCAACCTCAGTAGTTGCATTATTTTTTTCAAAGTAACTAGAAAATGTAAAATAATACTGCTTAATATACTATTGCTTAAAAAAAGAAAACACTTTCTTGGACTTGTTTTTCCCCCCCGCAACATCCTTCTCGAATATTTGGCTTGTGCTCATTCCTGCAGAATTTATAGGGCATGTCTGTTTTACCTCCCTGCAGCAGACATCTCTGGTTTTAGCAGTCGCACTATGAAGCAATTGCTGGCAGCTTCCATTTAAATGTGAGCCGAGGAAAGCAAAATAAATAGTACAGTTCAATCCCAATGCAAAAACACAAGATTTGAAATTTATTGTGCAAAACCTTTTACAAAATGCTTTCCATTGTAGAATTGCATGCTGTGCAAACTGTATAGCAGAGCTGAGATTCAAGGGTGTGTGTGGTTCACCGATGAAATTGTTTCTTTATCTTCTGTTTTTCTTCCTAGGACCCAATTTTGCGTCGTTCTGGCATGTACACAGTGGCTATGGCATATTGTGGATCAGGAAATAATAAAGCTATTCGTCGCTTGCTCCATGTTGCTGTAAGTGTGTTCCATAGAAAATACTTTTACATTTACATGTATGCAATCTAGCCAATTTCTTTCATTTAAAGGTGGGGTTGGCTATGTGAATTAGAATTAATCCATTTGTTTACAAAATAAAAGAAGTATGGTGTGTGTTGTTTTTTTTTTTTTTTTTTTTTTTCTTTCTTTCTTTCTTTTTGCAGAATCATACTTACCTAGGTGGATGCAGCATTAGACCGATGCTGCATCTGTCTCCTGCCGGCTCTAAGACTGAGAACCAAGCGATCACACACCACTGATCACTCAGCTCTCAGGGCTCCCTGAGCAGAGAGCCGGTGACTGTTAGTCATCGGCTCTCTGCTCTACCCACCCTAACTGGAGCGCTGCGCTGTGGTGGGGGCAGGAGCGGCCGGCTCAGGCTCTCAGCGGCTCACTGAGATGCTGAGCTGGGGGCAGATCCTGACCATATGGTCATAATCTTGCCCGAGCCTGGACCGGCCCCGTGATGTCAGCCAACAGCGGGCTTCAGACCACTGTCTGCTGAAAACTGCTGAAATTGCAGCCAAATTGCGTGTTTGCTGTATAGCATTAAAGTGATACTAAAGTCTCTCTAGTTTTTTTGTTTTGTTTTTTTTTTTTTCGTTTAAAAATAACAAACATGTTTTACTTACTTTGTGCAGGGGTTTTGCACAGAGCAACACAGATCCTCCTCTTTTCAGGTCCCTCGTTGGCGCTCCTGGCCCTCCCTCTTGCTGAGTGCCCCCACAGCAAGCAGTTTGCTATGGGGACACCCGAGCTGAGCTGCTGCTCTGTGTATCCATTCAGACATGGAGCTGTGGCTCATCCCCGCCGCTCTTTCTCTTCAGTGGCTCACTGACTTTGACAGCAGTGGGAGCCAATGAGGAGGGAGAGTCCCGGAAAGGCGAGACTCGTGCATCATCGCTGGATGGATATAGGGCACAGGTAAGTATTAGGGGGGGCTGAGGAGGGCTGCTGCACACAGAAGGTTTTTTTATATTAATGCATAGAATGCATTAAGATAAAAAATCTTCTGACTTTAGAAACACTTTAAGGGTCACCTCTGACATGTTTCACAATGAAACACACTTTTTTGCTTTTTGAATAAAAACTTTTCAGCGAGAAACATTTCATATGTAACCCCATTCATTAAACAAGAAAAGTTTCTGCAGCCCAGTGTGCGTTGATTCATTCCCTTTTCTGACTGATTTGCTGGAGTGCATCGAGCCAGACGAGCACCCGTGGGTTTTGCAGTGAAGCCTGTGATGAGTCACTGACTATAAGCGGTATTCATGTCTTCCTATAAACACTTTTTGTTGAGCATCGTCCATGGGCACCTTTGCTTTCCTATGAAGCCCTTGGCAGCTTTTATTGTATATGTTGAAGAGAATGAAGACAAAGTATTTGTTTGGAAACCAGTTCAGTTCGATTACATTTGCCATTACTTCCTAACTGAAGGAACTTTCCAGATTGCTAATAAAAGTAGAAAACTTAAATACCTGAATTTATGCTCTATTCATTGGATCATTCTTATTTACTGGATATTTAATGAAATTTAAAGGAACAAAAAAGTAATTGTTTTCCAGTTGCAGTAGAATTACTGGATGTATGCTGGTAGTGCTTAGTTAGAATTACTGTTTATATGTCATATCTACTCTAAATTACCATCTGTTTTAAAATATTTGAACATTATGATTTTAGGTAAATGAACAATGCAATTTTTAATTATGATCAGCATGTTTGACTTGGCAAAGGCTGCCGAGAATTTTTGTGTATGGCTGAGCTCCTTCTTGCATTTCATTTAGAAGAGAATCAGAACACTGTGTGAAATATAATGGATGAATGTGTGCTATGTGCATATGAAAATATTAAGCTGTGTATTTGTTGAAGGCCTTCTTGAGGACCTTCTGTACTATTAAATGCAGTGAAGACGTTTCGGATGTTGAAACATTCCAGAGATTGTCAGCTTAAGTGTTCTAGGTAGATCTGAGGATGTGATTAATGACAGTTTATAGTATGGTAAAACTACACATTTCTTTTACTTAATTTTGGTTTTCTTTTAATTCCAGGTCAGTGATGTAAATGATGATGTAAGGAGGGCAGCTGTGGAGTCTCTTGGCTTCATTCTGTTCAGGTCAGTGATTTCTCAATTTCTTAATCCGACAGTATCTTGTTAGTCACCTCTTTGCCCATCTGACAGAATAATGTTATATTGCAGATTCTTAAGTGTAACAGTTTGTATATGTAGTCATCAATTATTTTATTATTCGTGATCAATTATTTTGTTCCTGTTTCCTTTTCCAACTTGTTTTATAAATGATCTAGTGTTTTTTTTACCAAGTTGTTAGTATACAAGTACCTTTATTATCCTACACATTTCGGTACGGATGTAATGGCAAAGCAGGGCAAATGTTTGCATTCAAGTATTGTTTTATGAGAGAATCTATCCTTAACATAATTGAAAATGTCAGACTTCCATTTTGGGAATGGGGATTCTGCCGCATAAGCCACTCATGGGCCCCCTTGTTTCCTTCTCTTACCCGCCCCTGTGGCCTACTGAGGGGTGGCATTATCCGGTCCCTGCAGGCTCCTCTGCCCAGTCCCCAGCACTCTCGGCCTAATATCTCTTCTCCCTTGTAGAAGATGGCTAACAGCAGCAGTGGCTGGTACACCACAGCAGCCAATCCTCTGGCTCCTGAACTGGAGCTACAGTTATTGCTGATGGATTTGCTGTCTGTTCTAACTGCAGCAAACTTTTTAAGGGCTGATGTTAGAACCAGCCCCCTGGTGCATGGGTTCCCTCTTTGATATAAGAAATTACCAGCCACGTTGTTTGCAATGTTGCCTCTGATCACTTTGGACACGCAGCAGTCAGCATGCGTTAGCAAACCTCAGGACCGGTGCTAATACATGCCTTCATCTGGAGCTTCCTGACATCTCTCTGACTTCACTACCCTGTCCTGCATGGGAGTGGATGAGCCAGACTGAACAAATGAACACCCAACCACCCCATATTATCAGTGCTCCTGGCACCCTTCTTCCCCCTCCCCAATCTTGCTACTATGAATGGACTTTTCCAGTTTATATATCAAATACCACTGCGTTTGAAAATACTGCTGTTTACTTTAGGTATCTGAGACTACTTATAATCTTAGAATTGTTCTTGTTTTGCTTGCTGAACTAAATGCAATAAATTAAACCAGTGATGCTCTCCTGTTGCATCGAACTGGGAATGATTTAAAAACTGTATATTCCACCAATGTTTGTAGATCTTTCATATAACAAAAAAAAAAAAAAAAAAAAAAAAAAAAAAAAAAAAAAAAAAAAAAAAACAAAAAAGAAAAAAAAAAAAAAAAAAAAAAAAAAAAAAAAAAAACAAAAAAGAAAAAAAAAAAAAAAAAAAAAAAAAAAAAAAAAAAACAAAAAAGAAAAAAAAAAAAAAAAAAAAAAAAAAAAAAAA
>BLSH010286346.1:309299-349012 GCA_018402905.1 Glandirana rugosa | reverse complement strand
TCTGCAAAAAAAAAAAAAAAAAAATATAAATAAATATATATATATATATATATATATATATATATATATATATATATATATATATATATATATATATATATATATATTCTAAAGGTTGACTGATGAGGGTTTTTGTCTGGCCGATATATAGAAATCGGAGAGGCCAATATATGATAAGTGTATTTTTTCCAAAAAAAATTGCATTTAAAAGACCGCTGCGCAAACACCATGCGCCATTTTATTCCCTAGGGTCTCTGCAAAAAAAAAAAAAAAAAAATATAAATAAATATATATATATATATATATATATATATATATATATATATATATATATATATATATATATAATTTGGGGGTTCTAAATGATTTTCTAGCTGGAAATACTGGATTTTTACTTGTAAGCAACAAATGTCAGAAAAGATTTAGGCCCCTGACACTGAGGCGTTGGAAAAACGTGTGCAAAACATCAAGCGTTATTACCGCGGTTTCCCTGCGTTTACCACGATGGCGATATAAACGCACAGTAGTTTTTCAAGCACTTTTGAAACACTAACGTTAACTGAATAGCACAACCCCCTACATCACATCCTGTTTACTTCCTGGTATTTTGATCTTTCCACAGCCTCTGGGCATTTTGCTTGTGCTTTTAACGCGCTTTTAAAGTGCTTTCCATTCATTTCAATGTATATGGGCGTTTTTAATGAGCTATTTTTAGCGCTCAGAATAAGCACAAAAAATCATGCTTGCAGGACTTTTTTTTTAAGCGCGCCGCCAGCACGAAGCCCCAGTGTGAATAGGTACATTGGAATTAATGGGCAGCGTATTAGAACGCTAGGAAATCGCCTCAGTGTAAAAGGGGGTCTAAGTCTTTAAATGGTTAAACTGAGCTCTTCTACACACTGGAGTTCACGCCTTTGATAAGTAGAAACGTATCTCTTTGGTTCTTTGATGTTCTCAGACTTGGCAGGTTGCCCAGATTCTTTTCTTGTTCTGATAGGAGTGACTCAAGTCACTTAGAAAAAGGTTCCTGGGCGACTTCAGGCGACTTGCATTGAATTCTGTTACAGAAGTCGTTTGCAAGTCACGCCGAAGTCGCCCTGTGCGGGGTCACGCTGAATCGCCCAGCAAGTCGGATCGCCCCTGTGTGAACAGGCCTTAGTGCATAAATTAATTGGCCTAATTTGCAGCACAATAGGCAGATGCCGATTAATTATAAAATGCCAAAAATAGAACGATATATTGGTCGACCTCTAATATTTATGTTTGGGGATTCTAAGTAATTTTCTAGCAAAAAAAGTAGATTTTTAAATGTAGGAGCAAATTGTCAGAATTGGCCTGGATGGCAAGTGGTTAAAGCAGAACAAACTTTTTTTTTCTCCTTTTATAAAAACCCTCTGAAATTGCAGGTTAAACGGAACTTTAACCAATTGCCAACCATGTAATGTAAATATACGGCCGCAAGGGGGATTCATTATTCTGGGAGGGCGTACTATAACGTTCTCCCAGAATTCCGCTACCACGCGCCCCCTGGGGCACGCACCTGGGAGTATCCGTGACCGCATCACAGATCGTGAGAAACGGCCGCTCGCAGCGGCCCTTTACCACGTGATCACTCTGTCATCAGTGTTCAGCCATGCATCCGTGCTCAGTCATCCCCATCCATGTAGGACTCTGTTCACACTGCTATGATTTGGGATCCGACTTGCGTGAAACCCCAAGTCTTGTGACATATGAAATCCCATTTTAGTCAATGGGAGCGGTCTTAATTAACACGACTGAAGTCGCTTCGACTTTAGAAAAGGTTCCTGTACTACTTCAAGGCGACTTCTATCCGACTTGTGCCCATAAACTTTAATGGAAGTTGCCTCCAAGTCGGATCCCCATCTTAATTGATGTGATTTGGATCCGACATTACAGAAAGATTACACAGGCATTCCTTGAAGTTGCTTCAATGTTGCGCCACAGTTGCCTGGCAAAGTCGCACGATTTTCAGGTTGCGGCAGTGTGAACTGATCCTAAAGGATGGGAGGGTTTAATTCCGCTTTAAGGCCATCGGCAGATTGCCAACCAGTTTGTCAGTGCCTAAAAATGGAGAGCAACGGAGCATGTGCAAAGCAGGGTGAGACGGTGTACTACTGGATTTTAAACCATATAGACACTTATTTTTAATATTTTACATAGCTGTACCTGCAAATGGGGCCAACCTGATGTGATTTAGCTGGAGTTCATTTTTTGACTTAAGTTCCACTTTAAGATTAGCCTATGCTTGAATACTTGCGCAACTGTGTATTTTGTGGCCTTTCCAGAAGGTCTCCCAACTGCTGTTCAGGCACTTTGCTGGACCCGGTATTCTTTGTGACCTCTTGGCTTCAGCTATACCATATCTGCGCAAAACAATATGGCTCCTCCCAATCCTTCCCTAAGCTCTCTGTTTTTTTATTTGTTTACAGCTGCGCTTTTTCGATTTAATGCTGAACTACACTGTATCTGAGAACCACAAACATTCATTTTTGTTATTCAAAGCTAACTCCGCCGTCTCTCCATGTCTCCATGCTTTATTTTGCTGAAAAAACACTTTGAAAAACAGGTCCCTAGCATTTCTGGCTGCGGCCATCTTGGGTAAAGGCAGATGATTCATGTAGCATTTACTTCCTTGAATCAATCTGCCCTTAGCCCAGGCATACAGACAAGGAGGGTGTGCTTAGCTCAGCAAACCCTTCTATCTCTCCTGACTCTTGGGAGAAGAAGGATTTATGACAAAAGGAGGAAGGAGTTTTGGGGACTTTAAAAGAGGTGTGTAAGGTTATACACCTCCATCCCTAAATCTGAAAATAAAAAAGAGAAAGGTGTGGCAAGTTATGAGGCATGAGATTTAAGTAAAAGGTCAATTCGACGTAACGTGTTTATTTGCAGACAACATATCAAGCTGCAACATGTACATACATGAATATTGAGCAATTGGGTATTGTGGTGTATGACATCATATGCCTAGGCATGGAAACCAGAAAGTAACTGTAGAAATGTAAAAAAAAAAAAAAGTAAATAGAAAAATGAAAGATCAGGCTGTCCCTGCGCAGATGATTTTTAAAGAAGTGGTGATGTTAAAATGTGCAAATAGCTGCTGCCCCTACTAATACCTTTTTAATAAGTGGAGGCTTGTAGCAAGAGATGTATTTAATAGGCAGTAGGATTGGCACTGCTAAATGGGTCAATTGCCGTGATTTATATAAATAAATAAAACCTTATGGGAAATACATCAAGTGAAAAAAATGGATATATTACCAATATCAAAACCTTAGAAAATGAGTTCTTTGCAATATAAACCAAACTTATCAGCTTGCAATATAAACCATACTCCTTTTAAATTGCGTGTTCATATACAGTGATTGGTGCTTGTGAGTAACAATAGATAGTCCATGCACTGTAAACAATACCTTCTTTTAGGTATTTCAGTTCATCATAGTAAAGTAACTGGTGCTCTTTAAATCTGTGCAGGGAAAAAATTGGTGTGCTGGTGCTTGTGGCTCTATACCAAGGGGCCCTCTAGGATTGGATGGGACAGAACCGGGCATGTACAGGAACCGCATGGGGGGGCTGAACTGGACATAGATGACAGCATCACAGACACGGACCCAGAGAGCTACACAGTGGCTCATACTGTGAAGGAGCAACACCCTCTAATGGAGGCTTCTTTCCGGTAAGTTGCTTACCATAGTGGTGAACCACAAGCACCAGCACGCCAATTTTTTCCCTACACGGATTTAAAGAGCACCAGTCACTTTACTATGATGAACTGTTGAAATACCTAAAAGAAGATATTGTTTATAGTACATGGAAGATCTATTGTTACTCACAAGCTCCAATCACTTTATATGATCACGCAATTTAAAGGAGTGTGGTTTATATTGCACAGAAGTCATTTTCTAAGGTTTTGATATTGGTAATCTATATTTTTTTCACTTGTTCACTTGATGTATTTCATATAAGGTTCTTTATATATATATATATATATATATATATATATATATATATATATATATATATATATATATATATATATCGCGGCAATTAACACATTTAGCAGCGCCAATCCTACTGCCTATTAAATACATCTCTAAATAGAAAAATATATCCTATCTGTTTTACTTATGCTAGCGGCATAAGGATTCCAAATAATCTGTGTTGATTTTTCTACTTTTTAACAAGTGGCTGATGATAGAGCAGAATAGGGGGGGTTAGAGTGGTATAAGACTGCCCTATTATGTGCCTGGCTCCTGGCAAAGAACATAAAGAACTGTTGCTACAGAATTTCTTGTAAAGAACTGATTACATCAGATTCCTCAGATGTAGCAGTCTCCCATCTCTTAATATTTCATATGATTATTATATGAAATATGGATAATGCAAAAAAACTTTAATGCATGCACTCTTTTTAACCCCCAATTTGACTAATTGCAATATAATAAAAAAAAACTTTAGTTCTGCTTAAATGCATAGATTTGCCTGACTGTGTTTTGCGCCACATATCTAATAGATATTTCTGCTCTTGTTATCTAATGATGGATTCATGTTTATCTTTTTTGGCTAGATGTCTATTCATCTATGTACTAGAGAAGCATTTTTCAACCAGGGAATCCAGGCACACTGGGGTGCCTTTAGGTTTCTTCAGGTGTGCCTTGACAAAATTTGCTAAATATTGCCCAAACATTATTGGATACAAGCCGGTGGGTGGATGAAGCCAGCATTTTAGTTAAAGCCACAGGTTTTCATTGTGCACCATTACAGCCTTCTAGCTGCCGATGTCCTAAAAACCATTAATGTCATCAGTTGATAAGGTGGACATCGGGCGCTTGTTCAGCATCCTTGTTTGGCCCTCCCCTGCCCCTCTCCATCAGTGGTGGGGTCACTTTAGCTGAGGGAGGGAGAGAAACAGAGAGAAGAGAAGATGCTGGAATACTAGTCAGTACCGGTGTGCAAAGGTGGGTTTGTTTTTGAAAGACCTGATTACAATGTTTGGTGTCCTGTGTGTGTGGATGTTGCAATATGTAAAACTATTTGTTTTTTTTTTTTCATTTTAGAGTGGGTGCAAAATTTAGTAAGACTGAGAAACACTGAGCTAGAAGAGTACCTTTCTTTCTATACATAAAAGGAGTCTCATAAATCGTATTAAGAGCCAAATATAGCTACAGGGGCAATGCTAGCCAGAACAGATCTTCTGAGGAAAACCAATGACTACGTACAGAGAAATCCTGTGTATACACAACCGTCTTGCAGTACAAAGCTTGGTGTTTATGCCTGCTTTATGCACCAGTTATTTCTAAGTAAAAAGAAATCTGTGTAAAGCAAAGCTTCCATGTTAGAAATGCAGAGGTTGCTATTGCTGTTGAAAACTTTGTAATTGCAAGTTGCCTGTCATCTAAACCCAGTGAGATGAACACTTTGGGGGAATTATTAAAAGTGTCTGAGACTGGTTCTATCTCAACTGGTGGTCTTTCTCATAGCAACCACACAGCTTTTAAAAAAAATCAGAACGTAATAGCTGATTGGCTGCACTCCAGTTGAGACAATGTTGGCGCAAAGTTTATCACAGAAACTTTTTATTTCCCAACTTGAGCCACTGACCTGGAACAAGTATGCAGATCAGATGTTCTGACTTCAAAGAACAGCAGTCCTTTAGACAGCCAAAGCCTGTACGATACTTTAGTAAGAATCTGGCCGGTAATACAGTAAGTTCCCTGAGAACATATATTCATATGATTATACGTTACATTGTTGTGGAACAGTTATTCCTATTTTGCAGATGTGATTTGGCGGTAAAATACAGGGTGGGCCATTTATATGGATACACCTTAATAAAATGGGAATGGTTGGTGATCTTAACTTCCTGTTTGTGGCACATTAGTATATGTGAGGGGGGAAACTTTTCAAGATGGGTGGTGACCATGGCGGCCATTTTGAAGTCGGCCATTTTGAATCCAACTTTTGTTTTTTTCAATAGGAAGAGGGTCATGTGACACATCAAACTTATTGGGAATTTCACAAGAAAAAGAATGGTGCGCTTGGTTTTAACTTAACTTTATTCTTTCATGAGTTATTTACAAGTTTCTGACCACTTATAAAATGTGTTCAATGTGCTGCCCATTGTGTTGGATTGTCAATGCAACCCTCTTCTCCCACTCTTCACACACTGATCGCAACACCGCCGGAGAAATGCTAGCACAGGCTTCCAGTATCCGTAGTTTCAGGTGCTGCACATCTCGTATCTTCACAGCATAGACAATTGCCTTCAGATGACCCCAAAGATAAAAGTCTAAGGGGGTCAGACCGGGAGACCTTGGGGGCCATTCAACTGGCCCATGACGACCAATCCACTTTCCAGGAAACTGTTCATCTAGGAATGCTCGGACCTGACACCCATAATGTGGTGGTGCACCATGTTGCTGGAAAAACTCAGGGAATGTGCCAGCTTCAGTGCATAAAGATGAACAGTTTCCTGGAAAGTGGATTGGTCGTCGTGGGCCAGTTGAATGGCCCCCAAGGTCTCCTGATCTGACCCCCTTAGATTTTTTTCTTCGTTTGTAAGCAATCTCGGCTCGCCGGCAGACATCGGGTCCGCCCGAGCCGCAGGCACACTCCTGCAGAGTGTGGCGGGCATGTGAGCACGCCGCTCCCGCCCGCTAGCCGTGCATGCACAAGCCGCCGTTTATAGACGGCCATACGCGAGGCGCTGCCACAGTGCAGCAGTAAAGGTACGCGAGCCGGTCGGGAACTGGTTATACAATTATTTATTTATTTTTTTCAATTTCCTTTAGATTTACCTTCAACTATGTAGTGTAAGGGCCTGCCTGATTGCATACAGATTGAAAGTTTTAGGTTTGACCTCATCTTGTACGGTTTTGTTAAATGTAAGGGAAAATTGTACAAGATATTTATATAATGTATGGGCAGCATTAGTACACGGTGTATCAGACTCCTGGAAAGGGATTACTGCATCCACACAGGGACTAAGGATTCCACTCTGCAGCGGCTTTTCTACTCGGTGGCTCCTTTCTTTATATATATATATATATATATATATATATATATATATATATATATATATATATATATATATATACACACACACACACACACCTTTTAAAGAGGAAGTTACATTTCCTGTATACTTTGTACCTATAGGTAAACCTAGAATAAGGCTTACCTATAGGTATTGTAAATATCTCCTAAATATGTGCCGTGTAGGAGATATTCACTTTATACTGCACCGATGTCATTGGCGCATGCGCTCTGAAGGAACCTTGCCGTTCCTTCAAAAGCCTGTGCTGTGACTGGCAGCTCCGGCCAGTCACACAGCCAGAGTTTGCGGACCCGGAAGGAAGACAGGTATAGATTGATGCGGCCTCGAGTGGGGACGATGAGGGCTTCGTTTGCAGATAAGTGTCACATAATGGGCTAATATGCAATGCATACTAGCACATTATGCTTTTACTTTGCAGGTAAGAAAAAAGAAGGAAAAAAAAACCCAGGTTTACTTCCTCCTTGAATATAATTAGCAAATTTTTAAGCTTAACCCTCCATTTTGCCTTTAAGCCCATTTCCTCTTCTCGGAATATCTTTCTCTGCAGCTGAGTATGTAAGCTTCAGCTCAGTTTGTGCTGGAACTTGCACAGGGCTAAAGACCCCAGCCCCCCCCCCCCACACACAACGAAGGCCCCGTTCACCATTCTTTTTCATGGCACCCCAAACGCAGTGCGATTTTGCCATCATTGTTGCGTTACCGAATCACGGGCAAAACGCGCATTTAAAAATCACGCTTAGCTTGTCACCCAAAAAGGAGCAGGAGCTCCTTTTGGGCAACAAACATGCATAGGGCAGCCTAATGAATTGAATAGAAATCACTCTTTCAGAATCACAGGCGGGAATGCTTGTTCCCACAACGCAATATCTGAACAAGGCCTAAACAAACGTGCTTGGGCCTGGTAATTGGCTACTCGGGAGCTGTTCACTGCCTAGTGGGTAAAAGGGGAGAAGGTCACATGTTCCCCTGGCAAATAATTGTGAGGGCACAGTATTTGTGCAGGAGGTTGGCTACAAAGTGAATCTATTACTTTGGCTTGAATGCAGAGACACAGATAGTAATAAAACGTGCCTGAAATTGTAATTGTTATCCACTTTGTGATTATTTAAAAAGGTGTTTCAGGTGTAGTGTACAGACATCTACAGTATATGTGCAGCAGCCCACCACACCTCCTATTGACCTATCATTTTGATCTCTTACTGTCCAGTGATGGTAATGCATAGGAAGCAGTGTGCAAGCCGCAACACCACCAGAAATTACCAAAGCGTTGCCTGTCAGGACAGCACAGAGTTGGGGCATGGCAACAGGGCTTAGATGCTGATGGAGGCTTCTTTTTTTTCTTTTTTTTTTTTTTTTTATGTCTAACAACCTATTTGCTTTAGGCATGGGTAATCCACGGACTGCCTTTTGAAAAGGGCAGTGGCTACACAGAAAATGTTATATATATATATTATGATATATGAATGAATTTCAGGGTGAATTTATAGGCTCCGATATATGTGGAGTTACTGGGTTCCCACCAGCTTTGGTCCATTTAGATTGTAAAATAAAAAACAAAAAAATTATCTTTTACAGAAATAATGTATTGGTGAAAGAACCCTTCTCCACGTGATGGGCACAAATCTTTGTCTATTTTATACTTGTTTAAAAATGTTTTCTTATTCCCAACTATCAGAAATTACCAAAACTGTTAGAGGATGTTTCATTGTCGAAAAATTTCACGTTGGTTTTTTGCTTTTTATTATTTTTAGGCTTTTGCGTTGATTTGCAGCAATTTACATTCTCAGAAAAAATAATTTTGGATCTATGCCTTAATTTACCAGAAGCCAAAACATTTTGGGTCAGAATAGTTATGTGAAAATGTCATATTTAAAAATGCACAAAGAGCACTTCTATACAGGACATTGAACCGAGGTGATTCATTCAATTACATTGTCATCGTAAATCTTAACACTGCAGCCAGCATACCAGAAGTGTTGTGATTTGTGCTCATATATTGTCCTGCTGAATCTTTTACAATGCCTTTAGTGTATAAAAGGGCTCAAGCAAATAAGTGCATTCATAACTTCTGTTCTGATTTTTGATATGTGGGGAAAAGTCAGCCTGTCTTCCAGATTTGCCTGAACACCCAGCAGATGGTGCTATCATGTCATTAGGACATTGCCAGCAAAAGGCAACTCTGATTGATCACTCTTCTCGGTCCTACATATACAGAAACAAATTCCACACGTACTTTGTACAGTATTCGGCCTTATGTACAGATCCCTTGGCATTGCTGTTGACAGCTATTTGCCACCCGTGTATAGTGATGAGCAGCCTTCTCCTTCACACATAATTTTTTATATTCCGGGGCCCACTTATGTATATTGAAGCTTATGATCTACTAGTTAACATTATGGCTTCATTTAGTGGTCTTCATAGTTATTCTTTAGCAACAAAGAGTGTGATATTTAGGAAAAAGTCCAGAGAGATGGGCTACTCTATTGCCAAGTTCTCCTTCTCTAAATGCAAGTTGTTAAGCTGTCTTCTTAGCTGTTGCTTTCAGAGGTTTGAGTAGGTGACCTAGTTCAAGTATGCTGGTCAGGAATTTGAATTCTTCTCAGTTGTCTCTTGCTACATGCTTGTTCCATTTTAAAGAACTGTTTTCTAAGCACTGCTGATCTCTTTGGGGGTGAAGTGGTTCTAGGGTTGTAAACCCTGGGTTTTTCACCTTAATGTGTTCTATGGATTAAAGGGGTTGTAAAGACAGAAGATTGTTTTATCTGAATGCATTCTATGCATTAGACAAAACCTTCTGTGTGTTCCAGCGAGGGGGAGGAGCACAGCAGCTCCAGCTGCTGTCTCGGGGCCTCATTTGATAGAATTATAGCGGCAGGAGCCATTGGCTCCCGCTGCTGTCAATCAAATCCAGTGACACAAGAGCTAGGGGGCGAGGCCGAGCCCTGCTGTCTGTGTCAATGGATGCAGCAGCAGAGCTTGGGAGTGCCCCTCAGGGAAAGAGCTTCTCTTAGGGGGCACTCAAGAAGAGGAGGAGCCAGGAGTGCCGCTGGGGGGACCCCAGAAGAGGAAGAGGAAGAGGATCGGGACCACTCTGTGCAAAACCCTTGCACAGAGGAGGTAACTATAACATGTTTGTTATAAAAAAAAACAAAAAAAAAACCTTTTACAACCCCTTTAATGCACTCCTTGCTTTAAGTTAAAACATGTTTTATATTTCTCTGTCCTCCCCCCTGCCCAGTGTGAAGGGTAAGAGTGGATAAGGGATCCAGAGCTGTGCATGTCTGCATCTCTTCTCCCCTCTTTTCACACAGGCACTCGAACAGTAGCAGGAACCATTTACGTCAGTCAAATGCGGTGATGAGGAAGTGGGGGGCAGGGCTGAGCCCCACTGTGTTTGTCTGTGGAGCTGCAAAGGAGCGAGTAGACAGTGTGTGTCCCCATAGCAAACGGCTTGCTATGGGGACACATAAAGTAGAGGAGGAGCCAAGATCGCTGAATGGGAACCCAAGAAGGGGAGAATCAGGGTCGCTCTGTGCAATACCATTAATTTAGTAACTCTTTAATGAAACTGCTGATTAAAAAAAAATATGAAAATGACTACTGAAATTACATTAACACGTCAAACATATAATATGTTGGATATTTTTATATGTACTTTAAACAATAGAACATGGCATGCTTCTTTGTGATGGAGTACCAGCCTGCACACATTACCCAACCCCCCCAAAAAAAAAGAAGAAAAGTGAAATAAAAAGCAACATATTTAACTCTCCTAGGGCTGAACTTGTGTAAGAATACAGCTTTAAGTGCTATGGCGAGCTAGGTTAATAGATTCATCAGCCAGGTTAAAAGCTGGTTATACATATTTACTGTAAATAGGACATCTGCTGTCCATACTGACCATTCACTGGGTGTCGCAATCGGCCTTTTATAAATAAAGTGACTATGACTGGGGAGTGTCAGAAGGCTGAGTTCCCCCCCCCCCCCCCAAATCCTTTATAGATATTATCCATATTTTTGAAGCCCGAACATCAACATCACAGAAGACTAATTTGTTAAGAAGGAGTTTAGCAATAGCAGCCTACGTATTTCTATAATATTAACTGTATATTCAACCAGGCAATTATTATGAGATTCCCTCTGTGGTTCTGGAATTATCAGCATAAACTGTAGGAAATGTGAAAAAGTTAGCAATGTGAATAATCTGTTCTCAAATATCTTTGCTTCAGCTCTTTTCAATGTACACATACATAGCACTGATCAGATAACAAAAATAACACTCGCACAAAATTAACTTCTTTGCCAATAGTGAACCTAATTTACTTTTATATATGCTTCTGTCTGTACAGAGGTTATGTTGATGAATTTCGTTTTTTCAGTGTGGATGTGCGAGAGGAAGCAATGGAGCCACTAGCTTAATTGGAAGCAGTTATTGGTGTAATGGGCGTAAGCTGGCGGTGCCAGCTCCATGAGTCACCAAATGTCAGCCGTGTGCAGTCATTTGGGGCCAGCTGGTTTAATGCTGGAGAAATAACAGAGACCACTGACAAATTTAATTCCTGTAGTGTCCAGGAAAGGAGACTGTATGCTACAGGCCACCAAGGCGTAAAAGGAATTGCGCATGTTAAGGAGCACTTGTGGGTTGTATTTACTCGCTAGAAGGGCCTGGATAGGATCTGCATTACAACAGTTTGATTATTTTAGTTAAATCTGTTTAAGGGATAACTCTACCTTTTTGGTAATATTTTATGTGTTACACCCATATTTAGGATGTAACTGTTGCTAAGTGGTTGTAACCATTCATACATACATATATATATGTATATATAATAAATATATATTTTAAACAAACGTCATACTTTCCTGCTCTGTGTAATGGTTTTGCTCAGAACAGCCCCAATCCTCTTCTTTTCTGGTCCCCTGTCAGTGCTCCTAGCTTTTCCCACCCACTAAGCGACTTGCTATGAAGGCACTAGTGTGTACTCGCTCCCGAGCCAGCTCTCTGTGCCTATAATAGACACAGAGCACGGCTCGGCCCCACCCCCTGCTCCCTCCTTCACTGGCTGTAAATGGCTTCCATTGCTGTGTTTGAATCAATGAGTAGGGAGAGAGTCTCTGCTCTCGTGCACATTGCTGGTTTGAGATCGGTCTCAGATGAGTAATTAAAGCGATACTAAAGGTTCGCTTTTTTTTCCCCCCTTAAAATAACAAACATGTTATACTTACCTCTTCTGTGCAGTGGTTTTGCACAGAGTGACCTCGATCCTCCTCTTCTGGGGTCCCTCAGCGGCACTCCTGGCTCCTCCTCTTCTTGAGTGACCCGTCATGGTAGTGCCCTCCCTGGGGTCACTCGTGCTGGCGCGCTCCCATGTCCCTTTGCTGTGTCCATTGACACAGACAACAGGACTCGGCCCGGCTCCCGCGTCAATAGCTCCCCTACTATCAATATATCCAGTGAGGACCGGAGACACCGGCTGGAGCTGCTAGGCTCGTCCCCAGCGTGGGAACGATTGGGCTCAGGTAAGTAAACGGGGGTCTGGCACAGAGCCAGGAGCGTTTGCAGCCTCGATTTTTGACTTGATTGTAGCATGATTTGTGAGTGCGATTAAGAAATAATGGAATCGCAAACGCATTCTGCCTTTTGCCACAATTCTGGATTCACAGGCAGAATCCCGACGATTCCGCCCGTGATCCAAAACGCTTGGGTGTGAATGGAGCCTTAAGGTAAAAAACTTTCAGGATTTTGAACCACTTTAATAAAATAAACTTGTGCAGAGATAAACCGCAAATGTACAGTTGCATCTAGCTGATCTTGCATGCATACAATATGGTCTCAGTTTGCTGTGTGAATTGATCATTCAGATGTTTCTTTTATGACTCCTGTTCCTATATGGTGTACCACAGAATGCTCTTTTCAACATTTAATCAAATGAAAGCAAAAAAATGTTATTGGCCTTCTAAGCAATGAAACGCTCTTGTGTAACGCTTATTGATGATGTTGTACTCAAAGAATATATGAAGGTAATGCATGGTTGAAGTATGGCAGTTTGTTTTTCTACATACTAGATTTAATCAGTCTGTTTGTTTTTTTATTTATTTTTTTAATGTCTCCATTGTTTTTTTGATCAATGTAAGATCTTGAAGATTATGTCACTTTTATGAAGTGTCCTAGCTGAATGTCAATGCATTCTAGTAATTGCACCAGAACTGCACTTGCAGAACTTTGGTTACATATAACAATCCAGACCTGGCTGGGTATTTAAATGCCATTTTCTGACAAAAGGCAAAGGCGTGCAAGAGCTCTAACATGGCAAATGCAGAAGGCTAATTTTAATAGGTAACTTAAATTATATGGTATTATAGAAAAGTATACATTTTAATCTAGTATGCACATAACTCCACTCAGAGTAAACATCATTTAATTGTACTTGTCCCTGCAGTGTATGAAACAAAAATGCAAATATGAGTGGCTACATTTTTTGCGGATAAAAATCATGTCTTGGTTCAGTGTTTGCTTCCAGGTTTACTGTAAATCAGCAGTAGAGGGCGCTGTTTGAAGACAGGAGACTTGCTGTTCTTTTTGCTGCAGAACAATCTATTTTCCAGGAGCAGCAGATGTCTTCCCAGTGGGCTATACAGTCTCTTATTTTTTTTTTTATATGCAGCCATTTGCTAAAATCATTTAAGTTAATTTATTTTCCTCATTAATGTACACACAGCACCCCATATTGACAGAAAAACAGAATTGTTGACATTTTTGCAGATTTATTAAAAAAGAAAAACTGAAATATCACATGGTTCTAAGTATTCAGACCCTTTGCTGTGACACTCATATATTTAACTCAGCTGCTGTCCATTTCTTCTGATCATCCTTGAGATGGTTCTACACCTTCATTTGAGTCCAGCTGTGTTTGATTATACTGATTGGACTTCATTAGGAAAGCCACACACCTGTCTATAGAAGACCTTACAGCTCACAGTGCATGTCAGAGCAAATGAGAATCATGAGGTCAAAGAAACTGCCTGAAGAGCTCAGAGACAGAATTTTGGCAAGGCACAGATCTGGCAAAGGTTACAAAAAAAATTCTGTTGCGCTTAAGGTTCCTAAGAGCACAGTGGCCTCCATAATCCTTAAATGGAAGATGTCTGGGATGACCAGAACCCTTCCTAGAGCTGGCCGTCCGGCCAAACTGAGCTATCGGGGGAGAAGAGCCTTGGTGAGAGAGGTAAAGAAGAACCCAAAGATCACCGTGGCTGAGCTCCAGAGATGCAGTTGGGAGATGGGAGAAAGTTGTAAGTCAACCATCACTGCAGCCCTCCACCAGTCGGGGCTTTATGGCAGAGTGGCCTGACGGAAGCCTCTCCTCAGTGCAAGACACATGAAAGCCCGCATGGAGTTTGCTAAAAAAAACACCTGAAGGACTTCAAGATGGTGAGAAATAAGATTCTCTGGTCTGATGAGACCAAGATAGAACTTTTTGGCCTTAATTCTAAGCGGTGTGTGTGGAGAAAACCAGGCACTGCTCATCACCTGTCCAATACAGTCCCAACATTGAAGCATGGTGGTGGCAGCATCATGCTGTGGCGGTGTTTTCTCAGCTGCAGGGACAGGATGACTGGTTGCAATCGAGGGAAAGATGAATGCGGCCAAGTACAGGGATATCCTGGACTAAAACCTTCTCCAGAGTGCTCAGGACCTCAGACTGGGCCAAAGGTTTACCTTCCAATAAGACAATGACCCTAAAGCACACAGCTAAAATAACGAAGGAGTGGCTTCACAACAACTCCGTGACTGTTCTTGAATGGCCCAGCCAGAGCCCTGACTTAAACCCAATTGAGCATCTCTGGAGGAACCTAAAAATGGCTGTACATCATCCAACCTGACGGGACTGGAGAGGATCTGCAAGGAGGAATGGCAGAGGAAACATCTGAATGATCAATTCACACAGCAAACTGAGACCCCAAATCCAGGTGTGAAAAGCTTGTTGCATCTTTCCCAAAAAGACTCATGGCTGTATTGGATCAGAAGGGTGCTTCTACTAAATACTGAGCAAAGGGTCTGAATACTTAGGACAATGTGATATTTCAGTTCTTTTTTAATAAATCTGCAATAATGTCAACAATTCTGTGTTTTTCTGACAATATGGGGTGATGTGTGTACATTAATGAGGGAAAAAAATTAACTTAAATGATTTTAGCAAATGGCTACAATATAACAGAGTGAAAAATGTAAGGGGGTCTGAATACTTTCCATACCCACTGTGTGTGTGTGTGTGTGTGTGTGTGTCTGATATATATATATATATATATATATATATATATATATATATCTATCTATCAATCAATCGGCCATAACATTGACTGCTGACAGGTATAGTGTATATAATATAGCAATACACTCTTTCCTACCTGAGCAAAAAATACAGTACTGTGCAAAAGTTTTAGGCAGGTGTGTAGAAATGCTGTAAAGAATGCTTTCAAAAAATATATATTTCTATAATATAAATGTAATTGTTTATTTTTAGCAATTTTACTAAATGCAAAGTGAGCAAACAGAAGAAAATATTTGGGGTGACTATTCTTTGTCTTCAAACCAGCATTAATTCTCCTAGGTGTACACAGTTTGTGAAGAAACTCAGCAGGTAGGTTTTTAAAACCTCTTGGAAATCTGTGGATGTAGACTGCCTCAAATCCTTCTGTCTCTTCTTGTAATCCCAGATATACTCAACGTTAACACCAAGGCTCTGTGGGGGCCAAACCGTCACTTCCAGGACTCCTTGTTCCTTACGCTGAAGAAAGTTTTTAATGACATTGGCTGTATGTTTGGGGTTGTTGTCATGCTGCAGTATGAAGTCTGGCCGGAAGTGGTCTTTGTGTAAGAATTGCTGCCAAATGCGATACCTCCAATGTGGAAACAAAGCTAAGCGACTCAACTATGCACAAAAACATAGGAACCGGGGTTCAGAAAATTGGCAGCAGGTACTCTGGACTGATGAGTCAAAGTTTGAAATATTTGGCAGTTTGTTTGCCAAAGGGCTGGAGAGTGGTATGATAATAAATGTCTGTCTGCAGGGGACAGTGAAGGATGGTGGAAGTTCCTTGCCAGTTTGGGGCTGCATTTCTGCAAATGGAGTTGGAGATTTGGTCAGGATCAATGGTATCTTCAATGCTAAGAAATACGGACAGATACTTATCCATCATGCCATACCATCAGGAAGGCGTATGATTGGCTCCAAATGTATTCTGCAGCAGGACAACGACCCCAAACATGCAGCAAATGTCAATAAGAACTATCTTCAGCATAAAGAAGAACAAGGAGTCCTGAAAATGATGGTTTGTACCCCACAGAACCCTGATCTCAACACTGTCTGTCTGGGATTGCACGACGAGACAGAAGGATTTGAGACAGCCTGCGTCCACAGAAGATCTGTGGTTCGTTCTCCAAGATGTTTGGAACAACCTGTATCAAACTAGAAGCAAGGTGCATAGAAACTTCCAAAGTGGTCATATAGAAAAAAGCGGGGGCCCCCCACACTGACCACTGCCCCCCAACTCATAAGACCAATTAGAAGAGACTGAAACGCATACACAGGGGGCGCTGTTCCAGAAAGTGTAAAAACAATGGCAAATTCATTAAGTCAAAAGCGGGTAAACAGTTTTATTAAAAATTCTTCACGGATAAAAACTATAGGCATGGTAAGACCAGGGTGCACAGGCGGATGGATATGCAGATGGAGCACAATATTAACTCGCATGGGTGGTAGAATGCATCTTAGTGCCGGGTCAGATGGATGGCTGGCTCAAACCCCGTGAGCTCCTGTGGGGTTAGCGGAGGGCCCGATTACAACCAGGAAGATGGACGAAGCCGGCGACAGCTGAAGGACCCCGGAGTGACGCTCCCAAGGGCCGGAAGTGACCCGCTCTGGGCCTGGAATAGACATCTGGTGCTGGCAGGGAGAATGCTTTGTGAGGGCACCGGAGGGCTTGAAAGCCAGACAATAAAGACAAAGCCATGTAAAACAGTAAATTACGAGATAAAAAGATGCCGGACACTTGCCGAGTAGTGCATAAACACTGTGTACCTTGAAGAAATGATGTTTTGAAGGCAAAGGGTGGTCACACCAAATATTGATTTGATTTGATTTTTTATTCTCTTCTGTTTTACTTTTTTTTCATTTTGTTTGTAAAAATAAACTTATTAACACTTGTATTTCTGAAAGCCTATTTAATAGCTTTTTTTCATACCTGCCTAAAACTTTTGCACGGTACTGTATGACAAATAATATAATTTGGCATACAACACAAAATGGAGGCACATACAAATTCCAGTATTTACTTTTCTACTCCCAACCACAGTGTCCCTAGTTGTATTCACGTCTGTGGAAACCGAATTTAGTCAAATGCAATCCTCACCCTGATCCAGCTTCTAATAGGAGTGTCCAAACCTGGAAGGACTCAGTGTGTGCATTCCTTATTGGATTCCTATCGGTGCTCTGTGACCATTGGAATCACACTGTGAATAAAGCTTGAGTGTCAGTGTACCACATGCTAAGTAAATGGTGCCTTTAGTGGCCTGTGTATGTTCTCATGTGTTACTTAGCTTATATTTCAGCCTCTTTTCTGTATAATTACTGCCTGATGTTTATCTTGACATGGTTTACAATAGTAAGATGGTGGTATGTGGTGCATTATTTAGCCAATGTAAAATAGTGCAGGTGTCCTTGCTCTCTTCTCTCACGATCCAGGCCTTCACATTTGTATCTCTGCTAATATGAAAAAGCAATGAATCAGTCCCTTAAGTAAATGTACCTATGTGATGCTCCAGGAAATTAAACATCATTCCTTTCCAAGATGTCCAATGCATCCAAAAAAGGGCTGGGATATTGTTTGTGATAGATGAGCTGGGAGATAAAGCACCATTAAAACACAATTTTAGCGTAAATACGTCATTTACTAAGAATTACAAGCATTGAGCCCATAAAAAGAACAGTCTGGTGAGAATGCCAGCTTTGACATTGATGGGCTATTATGCCTCCAATAGACATGCCCCCATGTGATTATGCTGGGTAATAAAAATACATTTTACTGAAGAAGCCACACTATATTCTTTGAGCTTTTCGTGTTTTGCTATTCTAATGTACAACTATATCCTGAGTGGTCTGTTCGTGACTGAAAAAACTTTTTCGCAGGGTTTGTGATTTTATTAGTTCAATCATCTGCAAATGTGTGTTACAGATCTTTAATGACCTGCATCTTCTCCAACCAACAACTATTTTATTAGTGGTGTTTATTTCTGAGCTTACAGCTTTACCTAAAAGGGGCAAAATAAAACTCAAAATGTTTAGATATGTGTAGTCCGTAACAGACATGAAATGACCATCTCCGTGTGAGCTGAAACCTTTCTATGATTTCTAAATGCATGCCTGTTTTGATCTCTAAACACAACCTAATAACAAGGTAGCCTCAGATTCAGAAGCCGGCAGCACTGCCAGTATGCAAACTAGCAATTTCTTAAAGCAACCAGGCATCTGGAATATGTGGTCTGTGCTGCCCTGATGAGAGAAACATGTAGGCTGCCCCTGCAGACCACAGCTTCGAAAAAAGCTAGTTGCAGTTAGGGCCCCGTTCTCACCTGAGTGACACAGCATTTTTTGTGGTGCGTTTTTGGAGCGGCACCAATCATTTCGAATAGGCCGCTTTCCGCTCCAAAAATGCACTAAAGAAGCTCATGTACCAAATTTTGGCACTGAGTCAGGCGCGTTTGGCATTGCGTGATATGCCGTGATTTTTGTGCATTTTGTCACGCAACAATCCAAAGCAAAATTGCACTATGCTTGGCGTGCCATTAAGAAATAATGGCACCGCAAGTACGTTGCAAGTTTTGTCGTGATTCTGCCCAAGATTTCAGTTTGCTCAGGTGTGTACGGGGCCTCGGGGTTCTAACTTTACAGGCTAGATGCTTGTTTTAGGTAATTTAATCAGAAAGCATGAAAGCTGGTAGCAAACAGCATTTTAAGAATGTACAAATTTTCGTTCGGATCATCAGGAAGTATGCCTATGGCAGGGATAGGCAGCATTTGACAGGTGGAGATCTACCTGAACAGCATGAGAGATCAAAGATCACCAGGGTTAAGCGCCCCCACCCCCCTTCTTTCTTGTTTTTAAGAAATTAAGTAGCAAGGCCTAACTAAATAGTAAGAAAAACTTAGAAAAATATAATAAAACAAATGTCACTGTAAAAATAAAAATCAATCTCTGCATCATCCGTTGCACAGAATGAATGAACAGGGATTGTTCTGCACAGTCTCCCTGTTCATTCACAAACTGAAGCATAGTAAACGATCAGAAAAGCAAGCAGCTGGCAGATTACATATTTATCTGCCCCTTTCCCCACTCTACATTCTATCACCCACTGCAGGCTTGTGAGAGAGAAGGCAGTGGGGGCGGCATTTACAGGAACTGATCTTCTTTACTTGCCTTCTGCAGCGGCTGAATGCCAGCGGGAGAGAGAGAGAGTAGGAGATTCTGGCTTTCAGATGCTGCGGGGGCGGGGAGGGGGGGGCGTCTACAGGGGACCAGCTCCAGTAAATGCTGACCTCACTCCGCTTCAGGTTTTGAGGGTAGACATGGAAGGGATGCAATCTACTCCTTACTTGCCTGCGATTGATGGGTAGCTGACCCCAGTTCTATGGTCTCCCCTACTGTGGACAGCTATGACATTCCAAACAGGAATAGTCACACACTTCCTGGTCTAATTTTTCTACGGGGTTATAGGTGTAGAATATATGGTTGTTATAAAACGTAAATCTAGAGTAGAGAAAATCTACTTAAATAACAGTTAAAAAAAAAAAAAGTCACAAGCCCAAATATTCAAATGAAAAAGTCAAGCTGTTCTAAGGCCTAGCTCACATGGTCATACTTTAAGCGTACATCTGTATCAGGGCCATATTTTTGCTGCACGGAATGCACAACTGTTCCGTGCAGGCAGTCCCATTCATGTCAATTGGGATGCAGCAGTTGCATGAACACAGCTGCTGCTCCCAGTTTGACATTGGTGCAGATGTGTGTCCTCCACTCGCACTGTCTGCATGCAGGGACATGCACCCACACGGTTTTTAGATCGGGAGCAGCAGCTGTGTCCGAGCAGCCACTGCTCTCCAATTGGCGTGAATAGGACTGCCTGCACACAGATGCACGGAACAATTGTTCATCCTGTGCAGGCCTAATAGCAGTCTCCTATACTGTAGGTGAATTGTACAAACTACTAAGCTCTTTTTTTTTTTTTTTTTTTTTTTTTTTTTTTTTTTTTTTTTAAAAAAACCTTGGAGCAAGGAAATTTGAATCTGTTGCAGTGGCAATTTGAAAATGCCGTTGCCTGTAGCAGCCACTTTTGGTTTTAGCTATTATTATTTTAATTAACTTGAGAAAAGCAATAAAGATTCTGATTAGTGCCATGTACGATATCTCAACTTTCCTTAAGGTTGCATTCACACCTGAGTGACACATCTATGAGCTTTTTCTGGTGTTTTGATTCACGTTTTGTCATGCGACTTTGGATCACTTTTGTGTGTTTGTATGCAGCGTTTTTGGGCTTTTGGCGTTTTTGTATTAGCCAATAGAGAATAATATATCTATTGCATGATTTTTTTCTAGGTAGTTTAAGCCTTTTTTTAGCTTTTACTTTAGCTGAAAATCGCGCAAACACGTGCAACGAAGCGCCCGAATTGCGCATTTCCATGGGATACAAATGCCGAAATCTGCCTGATTCGCGCAACAAAAATACCTCCAGAACTTGTTTGAGCTTCAGGCGTTTTTGAGTGGAGGTGTGAACCATCTCCATAGAGAATCATTGATTTTTTTTTTCCCCCTCCAGTGTTTTGTAGCTTCAGGCTTCAAGCATTTTCAATCTACAAAACGCTCGCGTGTGAATGGGGCCTTAGGGCTAGTTTACACTTGCTTCAAAACAGGGCTTCAGACAGGCTTTGTTAAAGCTCTCTTAACGCTAGTCAAAGCTCCCGTCACTAAATAAAATGGTTGGCTTACAGAGCTGTTTATACCTCATGTTTGCTTTGCTTTGCTTCAAAAATTATACCCCATGTCACTTTAGTGGTGCTTCAAAGCGTCTTCAAAGCCTCCATAGAACTTTATGGCAAAGCTCTTTTGAAGCTTGCTTGAAGCACCTGCAGCTTTTGAGAGGCTTTAATTCAGCTTTAGCTTTGCTTTGTTTTAGAGAAATTGCAGGTGTGAGATATGAACATACACGCAAGCTTCAACAGAACATCACTGAAGTACCACTGCAGCATCAAAAACCCATCATAAAAGCTTGTTGAAGCAGTAGGAGCTTTAATGTGTGTTGAAGCTGAAGCAAGTGTAATGAATCCTTCATTGTTAATTTGTTTCACCTTGTATTCTTAACAGTCCTCTTACTAGTTTTAAGCAGTCATATCAGCCTGTTTATTTGGTTCCTTTTCCATAAAACAAACAATTACAAGGCATGGGGTGTAGGAGTTAGTAGAGGAGCTTTCCCGGCTCCCCCTGACATTCTGCACATAATTTAGCTGGGCTAGATGGGTGCTTCTGCTTGGGATCTATGGTTATGTACAGACTAGCAGCAGTAATGGGATCATACTTTTTGTCTGTCTCTTGATATTGTCATCTGAGTGGATTTCCAGTAAAAATGCACTGCATCGCAAAATATTATATTTTTATGTATCAGTTTAGTTGCAACTCCAAAACACTTTTTCACCTTTGGACTATAGGGCCTCATGCACACTGGATGTTTTTGCAGCTGCTTCTAAGGGTGTCGGGTGTTTTTTATTCTTGCCTCTAAACTCCCCTGCATGTTTTCCTGTGTGTCCTTGCACACAGACTTTTAGCAGCATTTAGTGGCAGGAGCCTTTAGATGAAGAAAAAAACCCAATGTCCTTGTGTCCAGGAGCAGCAGAGCTTTGGCAGAAAAAACACTTGACGCTGCTAAACATGCCTAAATGCTAGGCGCATTTAGAGCTTAAGTGTTAATTCATTTCAATGGCTAGAATAAATTCTTATTTAAGCCAATGAAATGAATTGCTGCCCAAGCTCTTGACACCTGTAAACACACCTAAAAGCTTTAGACCATTTTACAAGCGTCAGGCCAGGAGGAAAGGCTTCTAGGAGAGTTTACAAAATGTCCTGTGTGCATGAGGCCTTATATCCTTCATGCATGCATAAGCTATGACAAAAGGCATTGCACAGCTAGCAGTGAAGACCTGGGTCTGACTGTGAAAAGCTAAAAGTCTTTTCCTGGTCCTCTGACTGTGTCATGTGGTAGTCTAAACCCAGTGTAGTAAGTCTTTTTGCAGCATACGCCTGTTGTAATCCCACATATTGTGACAGTGGTGGTAATGCTTTAAGATGATTGCTTCAGTTCCCTCTCTCATTGCTATTGAGACAAGATAAGAGTGCAGATTAGAATGGATTCGTAATGCTCCTATGCTTCAGTGAATTATAATAAAACACAATAGGGCCCAGCGTGTGTGGCATGTGATTTGTTTTCACTAGATCTGTAGTCTGCCAGTGTAAAAACACTGGTCAAATTCTTATATAAATTAGGCCCTACAATGCCATAAGAATGATTATGGCTATAGTTTGGCAAATGGATAGGTAACCTTCACTAATATTTTATATTTTCGTATATAACAAGTGTGCAGTTAAACTGTGATGTAAACTGAGTGACTACTACAGCATTAAACAAGAAATATATAAATGCATGTCTCAGGTTCTTTATAAATGTGATCTATAGAATACTTGCAATAGTTTAGATTTAAAACCAGCATAGGTTTATTGTCTTGCTAGTCTTTTTTTTTTTTTTTTTTTTTTTAAACAAACGAACAATAATAATTACAACATATTGAACAGGCAGGGCCTGATAAAGTGGCTGTGCACTGTGTAATATCCTGCCCTGTTATCTTCTACTTGCTGTTATTTACATGAGAAGCCAGCATCTTTGCATGGACAGTCCATACGATGGTAAACCCTGTATAGATCCATAGAAGTCCTAGTTGCAGAGATGAACAGTTTGCAGCCCTACAGCTGTTCTGCCACCATACTTTGTCAGCCATCTCTATTTCAGTGTAAAATATTTGAATATCTGAAGTTGTATACTGCAGATGAAAACGCTGTATGCCCTTGGAGAATATTGTAGTAGCTAATGTAATTTGCACTACACCCTGGTCATGTTTGCCATTACTGGCCTGCTTTTTGAAACTTTCTCTTTTTAGACCTTGCATCTTTCCAGAGTACTTATATGAAAATAATTTCTTAACCCATTTGATGTACCCTTCTTTGAATTCAGTAGTCTTTGAATCCCAATAATTCCACATAAAAATATTTCAGTGAGCTCAATTCAATTACCTTTTTCAAAGGTGCTTTCATAAATGCTTGGCTAGCCATTGCTAAGACATTCAGTGCAATTTTTTATAAATGGGTGGCCAGAGAGGACCTGATGTACACAGTAGCATTTCATGTATATTACTTCATAAATTAATGTATGCATGAAACACACTCAGAATATGATGAGTAGCTGATATAAATCACAGACTGGGCTTATTTACACATAGCTCACTTGCTCCTCAGTCTTTCCAGCTTCATTTTCAGTGAGTAATAAGGTGTCAAGCAAAATGGCAGAGGACTCAAGTTGTGAGTTACGTAATCTTAGAGGACTTTGATACATGACTGGGTTTATCCCATTTTTCATTCCATGTTTCATGATGAGCTTTGAATTTTCTGCCACAGAATTCCGGAATGATATCCGACTAGAGCAGTTCCGTAGAATTTTTACTGATCGCATACCCCGGAAATTACATGTAATGTAGCGCCCAAAGGCATCTCTGAAAGTCTTGTTAAATAGAGTGTAAACTAATGGGTTGACCCCAGAAGAAATGTACCCAACCCAGACAAATATTTCCATTAGCATCTTGATAACGTCGGGGTCACAGTCATTTGGGTCACAGAGGACTGAGGCCACATTGGTAATGAAAAAAGGACACCACATAAAAACAAACAAGAAAAAGACTATGCCCAAGACCTTAGAAGCTCTTTGTTCATTTGTAATTGTCTGCATGGACTTCTTACCCACACTGGATAGCCTTCGTATGGGAAATTCATCACTGGTAATCTGCAATGGCCGGTCACGTCTTGGACCATCTAACATAGCAACTTTCTCAGGTGAAGAACTGGGAGTAATATCTCTCTGAAAGACCGTGGACACTGTGGACCAGGTTAGGCGCTGAGGGGGTTTGTTCTTGATTAGATATGCTTTTTTCCTCAGTAAGTGAATGGTCAGGAAGTAAATGACTACCATAATTGCAAATGGGATAAAAAATGCTGCCATGGATCCATAAATAATGAAGTACTTGAAGTGCTCAGTCCGAACAAGACATGTGTTGTTTGGATTGAAGATGGTGTCGGGCTCAAGGAGACCTTTGATTGGGATAGGCACAGCAATGCCTGAAAGAAAACAAAGATCATTTTACTTTTCATGTAAACTTCAATCATTGTTAAGTGCTGCACCGAAGAGGATCATTTTGCCTTATATCATACACATTCATGTTTTTAATGTATTCAAGTCTACAAGATTTTGGTTTCTATTTAAGGCAGACAGAATTTTGTGTGTGTGTGTGTGTGTGTGTGTGTGTGTGTGTGTTTTTTTTCCCCCCTGCAATGAAGTGTGTATCGCAACAACTGCAACATTATAACCGTAAAACACATGGTTTTGTTGTCATTTAGCTGCATCTTTCTGAAAATTTGATTTCCTGTCCTGCCGTACAGCTGCCGCTTACTGATTACCAAAGCTTTATCATGCAAGACCCAAGTAATCTGATCATTACGCACTGTAAGCTATTTCAGGCCAGAATAAATTAAAGGAAAGTGTTTCTGATCCCGTTCTGTAGGGAAGCATGAGGATAGTTTTTCAGGATGTCCCAGTTATGCAGGGCACCTCCACAGCTGCAGGATTTAGAGACGATCAGCAGGTTGTCATAGCTTGTCTAACTAGCAGAGGCTGTTGCCAGTTAGTCTACTTGCCTGGGATTAGGAGCGGAGGTTGCGCCTTGTATGACATTTGTATAACCTCTGGTTATGCATACTAGGAGAAAACCTTTTCATAAAGTAGCAAATAATACATCTGTGTGTATAACTCACATTATCTAACCTCCTGGTATTGTTTCCTTAATCTTTTTTTTTTTTTTTTTTACAAGTAAAGCAAGCTGTAGGTAGATTGAGTAGTAGTAACTTAAGCCAGACCACTTTCTAAAAGCACACGGGGATTTAAAGCTTAATTTATTAAAACATACTTGTTACCGAATAACCATTATTGTTAAAGTCTACTTTTCATGGATAAGCATTATCAAAAGCAGACCAACAATGGCAGCCCCTGTACTTTTCTCATGATAGCTGTTCTCTAAATGTTTGCTTTTAAGGGTAGCTTTTTAGTAAGTTTTGTTTAGGAAATAGTCAAACAATGTAATACAAATAAGGGCTCTTTCACATGGGTGGACTCCACCAGCGGATCCACCGGCTCAGCGTGGGATCTCTCCGCTGGTCTGCGTCTGCTCTGCTTATGCGGAGAAGACAGACACAGCCCACTTTACTCTATGGGCGACTGGGTGTAAACGAATGGCTGTCCATTTTAACATCCAGCTGTCATCCGCTCTGCCAGACTGATGGGGAGCAGATCCCTCCCGTCCCTCTGTTTTTAGCAAATGGGGTCGGATGTCATCTGGACACATGTCCGTTTTGCATCCGCTATTCCATGAAGGGCAATGGATGGTCCCATCGGGTCCGCTTAAAAAAAACTGACAGGGAGACCCGATTAGTCTGTCAGTGCAAAAGGTGCTTAAATGTTTTGTTTATGCTAAAATCAACTGCAGTTTTGCATTCACTGTTGGTAAAAATACAAATTTGTCATACAGCTCAGTAGTATTATAGGTACCTAAGGCTTGCAGTTGAATTGCATGAAACATACATGTTGGCCGTATTAGTTTATTATTATGATATTATTATTTATTATAATTATGTTGGCTTATACAGATACTGCACGTTAAGTTTCACAATGTGTTTTTTTTTTCTTTTCTTTTCCCTTAAGTCCTCATGCACATACAGCGTTAGCTGTGGAATGCCACGTTACAAACGCGAGTTTTGCTTTAGCGTTTTTATTTAGGGTTTTGCTGCATTTGCGTTTTTTTTTTAGCAAAACTATACTTCCACAAACGCTTGAGGCTCAAAAACACTGATAAGGCTGGATAGCTGCGTTTTCAGCATTTTTCAGTGTTAGAGCATTTTTACAGCTCAAAAACTTCCCTTCAAACCCACTAGTAATGTTTTTTTTCCAAGCCCAAAAACGCTGATAAAAGCCTATGTGTGCATGGACACACAGGATAACATGCTGGGGAGTTTACTGGCTGTAGAAAAAAAACGCCTAATGCCCAAAGCAGCAGCCATAAAAATTCCCAGTGTGCATGTGGCCTACAACGTAATTTTAAAGTCACTAAACCCGCAACAGTAAAATCTGTCTGTATATGTAGAATAGCATGCTTGTTATACTCAATGTGGAACTTAAGGGGTTAATCCTCTGCATTGTGTAAAAAGTCTCTTTGATCCTGTGTGGACAGTTCCTTCCCTCCTGCAGGGTCTCTCTTGGCAAGGCCATATAATACACATTGAGGGTAGTCCTCCTGAGGTACATGCTCAGTTTGGTCTCTACTGCTGGAGAGAACATTTCCTTGTTCTCAGAGCTAGCCAGCTTCTCAGTTCTCAGAGCTAGCACATGATATTGACATCACACATGTGGGCGTGTATACAGGCCATAGTGGAAATCTCCTACCTGAAAACTGAGCACTCAGGCAGACCCTGCAGTTTATCACATGATCATCCAAAAAGGAGATAGTATAGTAGAGCTGCACAATTAATCATAATAAAATCGCAATCTCTACTCACTCCCCCCCCCACCCCCGTGATCTCTATCACTTTGCTAGGCGATCTGAAAGCAACTTCAGAGCGACTTTGGGCAACTTATAGCGCGACTTACAACACAACTTCATGCCAGGCGACTTTGCTGTGGCCAATTAGAGAAGGGAGTGAGGGGGTTGCCCTAAAATAAATTCTATTCTTTTCACTGTGAAGTCGCTTCTATTAAGATGGGGGTTCAGACTTGGAGGCGACTTCAATTGAATTCTATGGGCACAAGTGGGATAGAAGTCGCCTCCAAGTAGTACAGGAATCTCTTCTGAAGTCGCCGCGATTTCAGTAGTGTACATAAAGACGACTCCCATTCACTTCAACGGGATTTCTTGTGTCAAGCGACCTGGGGCGACTTGAGGCGACTCAAGTCGGATCGCAATTCGCCCCTGTGTGAACTAGGCCTAACAGATTTTCAGTGCAGTTAATGATGTCCGACTTGCGGGGCGACTCAGCGTGACTTAATAGAGGTCAATGCAAGTCGCCTGAAGTCTCCTCATGAATCTTTTTCTAAGATGGAGCGATTTGAGTCTCTCCTATTTGGGCAGACTGCCAAGTCTGAGATCACTGCTGATAAAAGAAGCTAGAAGAGATACAATGTAACTACTTAAAAGGAATGAACTCCACAGAGTTTAGTTCAACCATTTAAAGACTAAATCTTTTCTGACATTTGTTGCTTACAAGTAAAAATCCAGTATTTTCTGTTAGAAAATTACTTAGAACCCCCAAACATTATATATATCTATATCTATCTATATATCTATCTATCTATCTATCTATCTATCTATCTATCTATCTATCTATCTATCTATCTATCTATATCTTTTTTAGTAGAGACCCTAGAGAATAAGACGGCGGTTGTTGCAATATTTTGGCACTTGATTTTTACGCAGTGCTCTTTGAAACGCAATTTTTTGGGCAAAATGACACTTTCAAGAAAAATAAAATTTAACAGTGCTGTTAGTCGAACTTTTTTTGCATATGTAAGATGTAACGTTGCGAGAATCGTTATCTTTATTCTAAGCAAAAAAATTGTGATTCTCATTTTGGCCAGAATCGTGCAGCTCTAGTATATAGTGGCAATATTTTAGTGTATAAAGATTTATAAGCTGTGAGGGTGGGGGGTCGCAGATGAACGATTTTCATATTACTGGGTTTAGTAACACTTTTTAAATACAATACATGGCCACAAACTAGGGTTATGTTCAGTGTTTTTATGGTTTTGAACTTCTATATTTTTTGTCCTGAAGTTTGTTAATGGAAAACTGTTTATTTTGTTGTGGATTGGACATGGAAGGGATAGAGCCTCTATCATGTTTTTACTGCTGTCTTTGATGGGATATTTACCTTCACTTTTGGTCCGTCATCCTCTCCAACACAGAATGTGGTGGGAAATTCAAAATGTTTTAGTTTAGACACAGGAGATAAATGGAGGAACCTTTTTGCGACACGAAGTAGAGACATTCTCTTGCTTTAAAGAGATCTCATCTTACTTCTTGCTGAGTCTCTGTGACAGGAAGTGAAGGGAAATCTCTTCAATGATCTGCAAATTGATAGGCCTTTGCTGTTACTGTTGCTAAGCAAAGATAGATGCCTAGGCATGGATGTATAGGTGGAAGGAAGACAGGGGTTCTATAACCTGTCATAGCATAGAGTAATTGAAAAGACCAATTGCTTAGTTCTACTTACATGCGGATATCAACCACACCACTGCAATTTTTATAAGCGTTTTTGCTCTGGTGTTGAATTGACTGGCTTGGATAGGTTTTTTGATGGCAATGTACCGGTCCAAAGATATGGCGCAAAGGTGTATAATTGATGCCGTGGAAAACAGGACATCTAAAAATAGCCAAATGGCACACAGGCACTGCGGCAGAGGCCAGACCGGTTCTGAAATAGACAGATAACAGACATTTTTATCAAGAGACACTAATCAGTATAATACATTCCTTGCTGGTGACCAGATAAAACTAAAATATGTATGAGGTTTAAGTACGTGCCTGTATAAAAGGCAGTTCTATTGCAGTTTAACATCTACAGTTAAAGCGGAACTCCAGCCAAAGATCATAAATAAAATAAAATACCCCATTAAAATGTAAAAAGTAAAACCAGCTTTTGCTGCAATATTCACCTTCAATCCAAAGATTTCCCCCCCGCATTTTTTTTTTTTTTTTTTTTTTTTTTGCTGCTGCTAGATGTCTTCAATCTGATGGCCAGAATTATTCAATCCACTTCTTCTGGACCCAGGTCATCCTGGACCCACTCCAGCCTGTGACTGGACAGTAAAAGGAGGACCAACATGGTGATGAGCTCGTCTGTCACTTTGTTCTCTCCCCCATCAGCATGCTTCTTGTCAGCACTTAAACTGCTTGGCTCCTTGTGCTGCTTCTTTTTCACACACTCCAGCCTTGTTATGCAGGGGCTGCATGAGGCTGATTTCCTGGTCAGATTCAGGTATTTACACCCCTTGCATATCTGGCTAGAGTGCAGCTTTATGAGCGTGTTTATTCAAGGTGTTTCAGTAAAATGTGATAGATTTCAGTAAACGGAAATTAACATTTTACACATCTGTAAATGAGAAGACTGATCGGTAACTGGTTAATAGACCTTAATCCGGGCTATAACTGGTAGTCTAGGGATATTGCCACTACAGCTATATTTTGCCGTAAGCATGTCTGGGGCGGTCTACTTCTTCTTCTTTTTTTTTTTTTTTTTTTTTTTTTTTTTTTTTTTTTTTTTACCCCCCAGATTTAAAGGAAGTTTGTTTTTATTCACATTACTTTTGTGTAAAGCCTCAAGTTGCTAAATTTTGATCACTGGGCTGCATATTGGTTCCAGCAATTATATTACTGTCAAACTCAATATATTAAACCTCACAACCCCGAGTTTTAAAGCAGCACTAGGAGCAAAATGGCAGCTTTAATTTAAGGCTTCACACATATATTTACTTTTATTCCCTTATATGAGTTCTTGCCTATAGTGATATGCCTATGGAATGCAACATTTACAATGATTAGCTATTGTTCAAGGGAGATAAGTCAGACTTTAATATGTCTGTCTTTGTAAATGTACTTTATAAAAAGGCCTGGTTCAACATTCTGCCGGTTCAGCAGGGACTGGCCTAATTTGGATCCATGTGGTTGTACAGAACTTCATGTACAGATTGACATCTGTACAGCTGCCCTGTCTGATTTTCCCCCTCAATCAGCACTGCAGGCTATAGCCTACAAAGCTGATCAGTGTATTCTGATGGCAGGAACATCTCCCTGCTGTCAGAATACAAAAGCTCAGTGGGAAGGATTCCCCCATCCACATTGTGTGTAGCTGGAGAAATTGTGCCAGTGGTTTTCGTCCAACCTGCTAGTTGAATGAAAAAAAAAAAACTGACTCATCTACGGGCTGCCCTAGAAGTGTAAAAATATAATTCTCAAGTTACATTGGTGCAGGCCACTAAAACTGGTACAGTATAGCCATCCAGGTGGAACACCTCAAATACACTGGGCCCTAGAAATAATAATAAAGATCACACATTCTTTGTACAGGCGGTCCACGGGTTATAAACAAGATAGGGTCTGTAAGTTTGTTCTTAAGTTGCATTTGTAAGTCGGAACGGGTACATTTTGTAAGTGTAAACTTTTTAAGTTTTTTGGATAGCATAGGGAAGGGGCAACACCCCTGTAATGTTTGTTTTGCTGTCTGTGCCCCTGTTTAGAAGATGTCACCTCACTTCCTGTCCCAATGACAATTGGATTTTGAAAATTTTAGGTTGTTGTGGAAACAAGGTTTGGTGATAAAGCTTCAGTGGAGACACCTTTTTCCCATAATAACTCTTACAGGAGTGAATTTCCCTCCTAGGGGGAGATTTCCTCTCACTTCCTGTTGTCTCCCTCCGTTTGTAAGTAGGAGTCGTTTGTAAGTTGGATGTTTGTAACTAGGGGGGACCACCTGTACATGACGATGCAAAATATACATGATGACCAGTTGGCTAGTTTGAAGATTACATAAACTCAGATGGAAAAATTCTTGCCAGTTTGTCTCTTACTAAAAATGCCACTTAATAATAATGGTCATGCTTAAAGTGTATCTGAACCCAAGAACAGATATAAAATATATTGCAGTTTACCAACCTATAGCTGTGATTGCTGCCTAAATGTTTTTATTCGTTTTATTTTGTCTGTATTTCTGTTTTTTCCCTTTTTATTTTTACTTTGTAATCCTACCGTTTAACAGACCAAGAAGGAGCATATAAACGAAGTTAAATATTAGAATTTATACTCTTTTTAAACATGTGAAGCCATTACTCTGTAAACAAGCATTTACTATACAAACATACGTTTTATACCACATGTGTCAAACACAAGGTCCGTGGGCCAAATCCAGCCTTCCAGCCTATTTCATGATGCCCTAGCACCCAGGGGGAGAGGTGGAAGTGATGTTAACAACCTGTGAAAGAGAGCTGAATCTTGCATACTGTGCTTTGCAAACCCCTAAGCCCTGCACTCTGTATGTAGCACACTCCTCAACACTGCACTCTGCATGTAGCGCACCCCTGAACTCTGCACATAATGCACTCTTGGTATTTATTTATTATGGTAAGATCCTTGAACGGTTAGTGCAATTTGACCCCACACATTGTTCAATGCAGTTCGGTGGGGGTTAAGGTTGAGTTCCCGCACCTATTCTCTGAGGAAAAAAAACCTTGGGTAAATTTTTGTAGTCCTACAGATACAACCGGCCCTTTGAGGGCAACCATAATGCTAATGTGGCCCACAATGTAATTAAATTGGACACCCCTGCTGTAGACACCTTGGAAGAGAGAGTTTTCTAATAGGATGCTGGCAGAGTAGGTGTGAGCGACGTGGCATAGTTTTTTTAAATCAAACAAGTAAGTTGTGTTGCTATTGTGTTAAGTTTGGGGAAAACTGGTGTAGCTCAATGTTGAAGTTAAAACATCGCTTATATCATCGTGAATACAGAGACTCTCCAAAAAACTTCAAACTGCCTCTTTACCAGAATGTTAAACCTATTTTTCTCCCCGAGCCATTTTTCAGTGCTGTGATAGTTGGACAATTACTTGGTCATGCATTAAGCCTCGTACACACGGGACGACGATCGCACGTACGACCGTGTTGAATCGTATGTTGACTGTTGTATGCAGCATACTGACTGCACTACACGATCGTACGTCCGGGGAAAGAACGTTCAGGTGCATGTAATTAGCATCCAGCCATTCCTGACTTCTGAGCATGCGTGTTTTGCACAATACAACTTGTTGTACCAACGTGTACCCAGTTTAATTTTGTATAGTTTTTACAACAGTGCTTTGTTTTTTGTTTTGTTTTTTCCTAGTGTTTTTGAATAAACTTTTTTTTTTTTTTAAACTATTTAAAGGAAAACCACTTCCCTTGCTTTGTAATAAAACAAAACATATCAAGCAAATCTTAAAGCGGAGTTCCACCCACTTTTTAATCTTCACATCATCCGCTTTTTTTCTCTTTACTTACCTTGATTCCAAGGCTTTCTTCATCTCTTCCTGCTTCCTCCCTCTGCGGCGATGTATGTAATTTCCTGCGGCACACTGGCTCCTTGGAGATGTGTGTCATGATTCCCAGGAGTCGGGCATCGAGTGACGTTCCGCCTCTGCCATCTTGCTACACCCCACACTCGCCCCACCATAAGTATACAGTGAGAAGGCGGCACGTGGACATCCTTTTTACACCCATCAGAGTTTTTGCATTTCGCACTTATTTTTAACAGTAAACAGAGCTTATATGGTGAAATAAAGGATTTGGAAGTCCGTTGCACTGTTTTTATGTTGAATTTTAAAAGCATTAGCAAGCCTGCTGATCTCACAGGTTTCCTGATCTGACAGAACACTGCTGCTTTTACAATTCAACATCAAAGTGCAGCGGACTTCCAAATCCTGTTTTTCACTATATAAGCTCAGTTTACTGTTAAAATAAAGTGAGAAATGCAAAACTCCAGTGGGTGTAAAAAGTTGTCCGTTTGCCGCTTTCTTACTGTATTATCCTTACTGTGGGCCAGTACTGGGTGTAGCAAGATGGCGGCGACAGAATGTCCCTTCCGGTACAAGATTTGACGGGTCGCATAATTTGATGGAACGCCTCTCAGCATCGTGCTGCGCCATGCGTTTAGATCGGGATTATGGAAAAGAATCCTAGTGGGCTTCACATGCCCACAAGCAAGATGAAAACATCAGAGAAAGAAAACACGAAAGTTAGTTTAAAAAAAAAAAAACAAAAAAAAAAAACAAAAAAGTAAATACAGCGGTGGTTTTCTTGAAAATATTGTTTAGACAATGACAATATTAACAGCAGAACAGGTGCCTTTGAAAAAAAAAATGTGGGTGGAACTCTGCTTTAAAATTGTATGTGATACTTTTTTTCCTATATATAATTTGATTTGTAGTCCGCACAATTCTTTTCCCCAAATTGTTCTAGCCTGATTTTGCGTTTTTAGATATCAAAAACTATACATATGATATATTTAGCTAAAGGACAACTTTATCTATCTCTATCTCTTTTATACATATATATACATACATACACACATATATATATATACATACATACATACATACATAGTGTGTGCACAATTATTAGGCAAGTGAGTATTTTGACCAAATCATCATTTATGCATATTGTCTAACTCCAATCTGTATAAACTTGAATGCTTATTGGATTTAAGTATATCAGGTGATGTGTATTTGTGTAATGAGCGACGGTGTGACCTAAGAAGATCAACACCCAAATATCAAGGTGTGCATAATTATTAGGCAGCTACTTTTCCTCAGACAAATTGGACCAAAAAAGGGATTTAACTGACTCAAAAGTAAAAAATTGTGAAAAGTCTTTTAGAGGGATGCAGCACTTTTGAAATTGCAAAGTTATTGGGGCGTGATCACAGAACCATGAAAGTTTTGTTGCAAATAGTCAACCGGATTACAAGAAACGTGTTGAGAAAAAGACACATGTTAACTGCCAAAGATTTGAGAAGAATCAAACGTGGGACTGTCAGAAACCTATTATCTTCTAGTGCTGTCATATTCTAGAACTGTAACCTACCTGGAATGCCTGAAGTACAAGGTGTTCAGTGCTCAGAGACCTGGCCAAGGTAAGCTAGGCTTAAATCCAACCAGCACTAAACAAGACACATAAGTTGAAACGTGAAGACTGGGCCAAGAAATATCTGAAGACAGAATTTTCAAAGGTTTTATGGACCGATGAGATAAGAGGGACTCTTGAAGGACCAGATGGATGGGCCTGTGGCTCCGTCAGTAACAGGCACAAAGCTCCACTTTGACTCAGAAGCCATCAAGGTAAAGGTGGGGACTGGTATGGGCTGGTATTATTAAAGATGAGCTAGTTGGACCTTTTTGGGTTGAAGATGGACTCAAAATCAACTTCCAAACCTACTGCCAGTTTTAGAAGACACTTTATTCAAGCAGTGGTACAGAAAAAAGTCTGCATCTTTCGAGAAGACCATAATATATATTCTGGACAAGGCTCCATCGCATGTATTTAAAGTACTCCACTGCATGGCTAGCCAGTAAAGGCTTTAAAGATGAAAGAATAATGACATGACCCTCTTCCTCACCTGACTTAAACCCTATTGAGAACTTGCGGCCCTTCTTAAACTGGAGATTTATGGTGAAGGAAAACAGTACACCTCACTGGGAGGCTGTGTTTGCTGCTGCATAAAAAGTTGTTCGTCAACGGATCAAGAAACCGACCTTCTCCATGAATGGAAGGCTTATGACTGTTATTGAAAAGAAGTATGGTTATTTGGTCACTGATTATTTTTTTTTTTTTTTTTGTGAAATGTTTATTTGTAAATTTTGATTGGTTTGTTTATTATTCTCACTTTAACAGATGAAAATAAACAAGTGAGATGGGAACATTTTTAGTTTTTAATTTAGTTGCATAATTTTGCACACTAAGGGCACTTTCACACTGGGGGTGGTAGTGGTAGATCCCCGCTAGTTCAGCAGGGATTTACAGCTGTTATAGCAGCACTACGGTGGCGGGAGAATTGCGCTTTTAACCCCCCCCCCCCACAAGGGGTTAAAATGGGGTTAAAAGTGCCGGCGCTCCGCGCTTCAGAGGCGGTGTGCAGCCCCTTTGGAAGCGCTGCCCCATTGTTTTCAATGGGCAGGGGTGGTGGAGGAGCGGTATATCACTGCACCGCCCCACAGATTCTGCTTGCAGGACTATTAGTAAAGTCCTGCAAATGCACCGCCCCAGTGTGAAAGCACTCCGGCTTTCACATTGGGGTGGATGGGGAGGGATTTTTGAGGCGCTTTACAGGTGCTATTTTTAGCTAGTGCGAAAGGGGTCTAATAGTTGCCCAATAATTGTGCACACATAGATATTCTCCTAATAAATTTAAAACTTCACTTCTGCTTTCTTATATATTCAGGTTTGAGGTTTATTAACCATTTTGGATTGACCAAGAGCACTGCATTTGTTCAATAATGAATTGAATCCTCAAAAATACAACTTGCCAAATTGTGCACACGGTGTATACAAAAAAAAAAAAAAAAATATATATATATATATATATATATATATATATATATATATATATATATATATATATATATATGTAGCTCTTTGCATGCCTCACATTGTCATATTCTGTCATCATCTCCTATGGTTGTATTTGGTGCTAGATTTCACTTTTAGATATCCATACACTATCCATATGGTATATATCTAGGAAACTTTCTATATATAAAAATATGTAGCTCTTCGCGTGCCTCAAATTGTCCTATCTGGTCATTGTCTCCTGTGATTGTATTGGGTACCAGTATCACTATGTACTTACAGCTGATGATCTAACTGTACTTTAAGCATGAATGGCACAAGTGTCTACTACTGGGGTTTCAAGAAGAGCACTTCTATCTTCCTTCCTCTCGAAGTTCCTCTCTTCAAGTTGATAACTGCAATCACAAGGCCAGTGGCCCTTTTGATCTTCACTGTCTAATGATGACACAATCAAAGGCATCTGCTGTATAAACAAGGACATTTGTAGATATACTGTTAGAATAACAGGTGCCCTGACTGGCTCTTTAAAGAGGAAGTAAGCCCAGATGGGGTTTACTTCCTCTACAGTCCCCTGTAAATTAGAAGCATAATGGGGTACTATGCATCGCATAGTAGCCCATTATGTGCCACTTACCTGCAAACGTAGCCTGCGCTGTCCCCTGTGCTGGCCGCACCCATCTTCTGCCCCTCTTCCTTCCAGGGCCGTGACTCCGGCCAGTCACAGCGATGTCACTCCCACGCGGTAGCCGCCAGTCATGGCAGTGTCAGTGGAGAAACGGCATGGAGGCCGTTTTTTCACTGCGCATGTGCCGAAATGACGTTGGCACATGCAGAACACTGCATATCTCCTGAACCGTGCAGGTTTGGGAGATATGCAGGGCACCTACAGGTAAGCCTTATTCAAGGCTTACCTGTAGGTTAAAGTGGTTGTCACAAGTTGACAACCACTTTAACTGCAGAGGCTGTGAAAGAGGCCTGGAGGCTGCCATTGCTTGTGTCCTTCTAAAAATACCAGTTGCCTGACAGTATTACAAAACCTCTTATTTAATTGCATTTTCTGCCACTGACCTGGGTCACTTGTGCAGCAAATGATGCCATGGATCTGCTTGACAGCCAGACAGCAGGCATTTTCAGCAAAAAAAAAATCAGCAGTGGCAGCCTCTGGGTTTCTCTGAGCCCAGGTTTTATGTGAGCCAACTAATAATGTGTAGCCATGCTTTAAGGTATAGTTCTCCTACCAAAATTACATTCTTGTGTTCTTTTTTGCCCACTGTACCAATTTATTTGCAGACTGTTTAATGTATGTTTGGTTTATAGACTGTTTCCCCCCTTTGGTAATATTTAGATTTTTTTATTTTCTGTTTGGCTCTAAATTATGTGCATAATATAATCGAGACAGAATAAGCTGCAGGGCCTGAACAATTTGAAATAGAGTTGGCATATAGTAGAAGAGCCTTGAAAAAGTCTCCATAAATAATAGGAGGTGGAAGGCAAATTTTGCCTTCGAAATCTAAGCTGGCAGAGGAATACAATTTTTAGAATAACAAACCTGGCACTTGTGCTTTTTATAGCATTGGGCTAATGACACTTCTATTGATTAAGATATGCCTGATAGAATAACAGTAGTTTGTTCATGGGTTCTCTTTAATTGCAGCTGCAATTTTTCCATCTTAGAATGAGTGATGCTTCCTTTGTGAATTTTCCTAAGCTGTGCACAGCTTTATCATTAATGGCGAGCAGGACTTTTAACTGAGAATGAGAAAATGCCATATAGGAACATAAATATTATTCATTGTATTGGATAATACATAATCTGGATTACTTTTATCTTTGATGGGAATAACCATTTTACCACAAAGATTTTTTATCTTTTTCCTATAACCATTTTGGATTTATTTTAAAGATGTAAGCTCATAGATGCTCTCTTCCCATTTGAAATTGTGACTTTGTGTAAAGCATTCGCACATTTGTTAATTTCATATCCTATGTACCGTGGAATAAGTATTCGCTGCAGTATGCAGTGGCAAAAAAGACTACAGAGTTCCAGCAGCTTGTTCTCGGCATGTGTATATAAACATACATGAGATTTGTATATGGAGTGCTATACTTTTTTTCTCAGTTCTGTCCATACCCACACGGCACATGAAGATTTATGGTGGAATAGTATAAATAAAGTTTGATAATGCAGCACTTTTTAAAGCACTTTTGAAGTCTTGAGTAGACTTCAGCATTGTATAGGTTGGCTGTGAACATTTATTTTAAGACACGAGGGATTGCTAAATGCTTTATCATCAGCTGTGGTCACTGCTTTCTTCTTTCTTCAGCACATCTTGATTCAAAAATGTATAGTTCTGTGCAAATTATAATTTTATTTCCCTTTAAGATGACCTATTTCAGAGTCTGAAATTGCCTGCAGTACTTAAAGCATTAATGTGTTTTTTTTTTATTTCTGGGGCAACGCCTCCAAAAATTAAGTTTAACAAATACCTGAGAGGTGGCTACAGGAACAATGGTGTTCCTCTTTACATAGGTGTTTTGTGTTTCACAGTTTTCTATTGAATATTTATTTTTCTTGTATGCTACCATAAATCTTTTTTGCTCATTTTCTTTTTTATCGTACCAGTGCTATTTATTCTAAAATAATTGTTTGCCATTGTTCATGTGTTTCAAAATGATGCAAATCCCAATTAGAATTAACGTTCTAACCAAGCCACGTGGTGAGCCAAAACATTGGATTTGGGAATTCTTTAAGAGTCCTAAACCTCTCCTTGTGGTGCACTTTATACTATATACACTTTTTAATCCTTTTCAACATCTGGGACCAGGTTATGATGGCTGGAGTAAGTGTACATTTGTGTTCACTGATTATTTTCTAACTGTTCAGTTATTGTCATTACCTTGCTTTGTTTTTTATCATGCCATTAGTTGTGCTGTTTATTTGACTGTAACAAGAATGTACAAACTCCATTATGACCACGTCGGAATGATATATAGCAGTGATGGTGGTTAGGGGTGAGCTGAAGGAAGCAATTGAACATTTTTTCCCATGATGTTAGCTCTCTCCAGTCTAAAGCATAAATTGGACTAATGAAATCTTGAAATCAGGACACTATTTTGTATCTTGAACCATAGCAGCAGCCTCTATTTTGTTAGATATAAGCATAATTATAGGGTACTTACTGAACATAATGGTGAGAAGTGCGATAGGCATCACAAATATCCCAACCAGCAAATCTGCCACCGCCAGTGACATAAGAAAGTAGTTGGTGGCGTTTTGTAGTTTCTTCTCCAGTGATATTGCCAAGATTACCAGGATGTTGCCACCTATTGTAGGGACAATGACCATAAGTGTCAGAAGTGCCAGCCAGCACTTTGATTCTGTCGCTGGCCCAGTGCCGTTTAAGAAACTGCCATTGTTAGAAGAGTTGAGTTCTGGCATTTTGTGCCAGAGAGTAAAGTTGGGAGGTCCTCCAGATAAATGGCGGGATGTCAAAACGGCTTCTTCCATGTCTCTTCTACCATTTCATCTAGGCAAGCTATATCATTGCCATGCTTCCATAAATTGTATCCACCATTTTTTAGATTCCAAAAATAACCATACTGTTCCTGACATCTGTGTTAAGCCTTTGCTGTATATGAGACACCCGAATCCTTAAAGATATTAAAGTGAGTATGAGGTATTTGTTAAAAACCCTCTTTACATCTATCAGTTGGTTGATATTCCACTTGTGTCCTCCTAATCACCAGCCTTCAGCATCCTTTCATGTTCCACAGAAAGACTGACTTTATTTTGTTTGTGGGAGGTGTTTCTTTAACCCTTCCTTTGTCAGAGATGTTGCCAAGATGGTCTAATCTGTGTCCAAATGTGTCTTTCCTTCCTGAGTCCATCTAGACAAGACAGAAAAAATGTTAATTTATCTCGTTAATAATATTTAAAATACCCATGGTACTTTGTTTTTAATATCTCCTAAATACCATGCTCTGTCCTAGTAATGAGGCAGAAGAGGGATTTGCTTTATTTAAACCCATCTGTTTTGATCAAGCTTGCCGATATAGCTGTCTGACTCTTCCTC
>BLSH010286346.1:299199-309289 GCA_018402905.1 Glandirana rugosa | reverse complement strand
CCCCCCCCCCCCCCCCCTTTTCAGAATGGATATTATGTGCGGGTAACCTAACCTTGCTTAAAGCTTTAACTCTTGATTTTTGGTGGCAGGGTACAATTTCTAGGGTTGCTTTGTGATTGAGCTGGTTCATCCAAACACATCCTACACCTTGAAGCTGGTTTTCTAAAGACTTAGACAATTTTCACGCAAGATTCACTTAAATAATTCATTAATGTACACTTGTTTGCCCTCGGGCATTGGTTGCCATACCATATGTGTTAAGTGTTAGGTTATATAGTGTTTTTTTTTTTTTTTTAAGCCTGGATATGCCCAATAGGCTTTGTTTTGTATAACTACATATTTTAATTCACTAAAAAAAAGAATTTTACAAAAAAAAGCATGTTTCATTCATGTACAGAGGAAGAAAGAAAAAGCTTTTTAAATGATTGAATAATTGAAGTTTATCTACACTCAGCTCCTTTTAGATAGCCTATCTGGAGTTCTGCAGAATACCTTATGCTTTGTTCTAACAGAATTGTTACATGTAAAGATACACATTAAATAATTTATTTTCAGTAGACGTTTTAGATTACAGTACGTACAAATGTATGGTAGATTTTCTGGGGACATAGCTACTAAACCTAGGCTCCTCTTGGAAGTTGACATGTTTGTATTTTTTGAAGTTTCCTTTCTGGTTAATTTAAGCTCTGTAGAGTCTTTGTTCTGTGCTCACTACTTATATTGTACGGACAGTGTAAAGATATCGATCTGTTGTCCAGAGGGTTCCGAACGCCAAACCTATGCTTGCAGTTCCGTATTTAGCTACATATTTATTCATATAAAATTTCCTTACTCCGTTATTGTGAGAAGTGCTGCTAAACAATGAAATGGAGACATGGATATAAGGGGCAGTTGGTGATTGCGCAAGTGTAATTGCATATTTATGCCTGGCGTTCTTCATTTTTAAAAGATCACTGTACATTTCATTAACTCAATAATATACATGTATGTGTGAAGATACACGTTCTCTATGTTCTATATAACGGAGAGGTGGCTGTCAGTTTTGTACAGCTAGTACTATAAGCACATGTCTGAATTCATACTCACCAGAACTGTACAGCTATGAGAACTTTCTGTGATGTGATTGTTAGTTTCTTCTCATGCTTTTTGTTTGCTACCTCTTCTTCTCAAAGTTTGAGTAGTCACATGTCACTTTTCTTCTATGCAGAGGGTTTGATTGCAGTGCTCACACATGTACGTGCCCCCAGGGACTCATGGTCGACCTTTTGTTAACGGCGTGTGTCTAGTGGATGTACTCCCGAATTGATTCACTCAGTCTCCTCAAGAAAATCTAGTGGAGGTTGAGAGCTGGAGGTCAGCCAGAAGCCAGGCTTCTCTTGATTTCTTCTCAAACCCCCCCCCCCCCTCTTCTTTCTTTCCTTGTAGTCCCTCCCACCCAACCCAGCTGCATCCTTGGGGGCTTCACTACCAGTTACAGACAACAGACCCCCAACCTCAACACAACAAGAGGAGGGAGATATTTGCCCTATGAAATTCTAGCTGGAGAGAAGATTATTATTACAGCACCCATTCAACTAATTAAAAACACACATACTTGTGCCATTTTAACAAATCATTTTTTTTTTCTTATTTTTCTGCTCTCAAGTTTCAGTTTCTTTACCAACCCTGTCCTGTTTTTTTTTCTTTTCTTTTCTTTTCTTTTTTTTATTCATATCCATAGAATATTGACGATTGTTGGCTCGCAGTATAGGAATTTGATTTCTGCTTAAGAAGTAGCAGTTTGCACGTTATCTCCATACTGGTTAATGTATGCTGATGGTCAGTTCCTCTGAGTTATTGAGACGGAGTACAGGTTATGACATTACTGGGATCGGCACCTCTCAACCATATGAATCTGGCCGTGTCTGCACAGCCAAACAGAGCCTGGAGAATTTCACGTGCAGTTATTGTATACACAGAACAGGCAGTGCATATACCTCTCCAATGAAAATCAACTTTTCTCTTTTGGAGCTGCACAAGCACTTCCCACACATTAACCCCTTGGTGAACTTTGTAATCCCCATCAAAATGTAAAACTTGTTTTGGACATCTTCCTGTTCATACTTTATCCAATAGATACAGAAAGTACTTTTTTTGGCACTCATCCGTGCTATGATTACATTGGTGACCTGTATACATAGCACAGAGCTTTGTATTGTCCCCAAAAAGAAATGAAAGTTCCTTTCTGGGGCTTGAGTATGCTCAGTGTAGCTCCATCTGATAAATCACATACGGTTATGGTGTTTTGTCTTCCTGGGCTTACAAGATGACATGCAATTATTCATGTATAGTAAAGAGGATGAACTGTGATTTATCAATGCTGGCTGCATACATTTTCATTTGGTGTACAGTTTAGCAGTTTTGTGTAATAACAGAATAGTTTCCTTTTGCTTAAAGTTGATCTGACCTCTCAACTGGATTTTTTTTTTTCTGTAAGTTTTTTTTTTTTTTTTTTTTCTTGCTTTATATTTTGCATTGTTTTTATGTTGCTGATCCTCCTGCACCTTTTTCAGGCACCTCCTGTTTACATGCATGCACTACAGTAATTGGCTCATCATTGCTCTAGATCCGCCGTTCTACAATGGTGCCTTGGCAAAATGCCTAAAAATTCCTCCAACTCCAGCTGGTAGATCAAGATTGTTTTTTTTGGTACTCAAAACCACAGGTTTTGATTGTGCAACATTACAACCTTGGGCACTGGGCAGGTCCGCCACTAGCAACCTATCAACCCCTGAAGTCATTGGTTGATAAGGAGGACATTGGGTATCTGCATAGCATCCTTTTTGACCACCTGCCCTCACCACTGGGGTTACATTAACTGTGTGGGGCAGAAAAGATGAGGAAGTATAAATGCTGGAATACTAGGCCATTACCAGTGTGCTTGCTTTGAAAGAATAAATCTTCTCTGTTTGGTGTCTTACATGTGTTTATGCTGCTGCTTTATACATACATTTTAGAAAAGGGTGCATCAAGATCATCCATAATTGTATGTGCCTTGACTGGAAAGTGCCGGCTCATCCTTTTGACTGGAAAAAGGTTAAACACTACTCTAGATCAGCATCCTGATGGTGACAACAGTAGATTATGGCTTTGAAATGTGTCAGCTTGGTGGTTTCTTCCAGAGATGCATGTGACAAGTTGACAATTGGAAGAGTGTAGACACCCTGTAACAGGAAGTGCTTGAACAGCACCTTTATGGCAGAAACACCAAGCTTCCTTTACTGAGAGCGGCATACTTAGGAAAATTAACTTTTGTTACAATAACATGTTAAAGACGATACCAAACTGAATGCATAATATATCCATTAAAAACAAAAGTATCTGCGCTTGGATAAAAAGTGTGTATATATATATATATATATATATATATATATATATATATATATATATATATATATATATATATATATATATAGGGAGCCAGCACCAATGGTTTGATTACACACCAGGAAAATATAAAAAGTACAAGGGGGGCAGCGCCAAATAAACCACCTAAAGTCTTTAACAAACATTGTGTAGAAGTCCATATACCATGTCGCCACACACCAGCATCAGTGAAAGAATGTGTGATCTAATTGTCACCACTGTCTGAGAGAGCCAATCTGCTTACCAGATTGTGCTGACCCTCAAGTTATAGAGAGGTCAACACCAGCATGTGGAAAAACAAAGGCTGGATGGATCATCAGCAATCTCACTGTAACGTCACTGCAGGCGGCTTCAATAGGATGTGCCTGAAAGAATCCCACTTCCAGTGATAGATGCGGGGTAACCTCAAAGGGATGCAAATAACACAATGGTGCCGTATGTCTGGGAAGCTAATATCGCTGATTTATTCAAAAAATATTTGCACTCACAAGCATAAAGATCGTAAGACATGTCAAACTAATTTCCGAAGATGGCCGTGGCAAATGGCGTGCTTATGTCACATTGTAACGACTGGCGCATTTCATCGTAATTTGACGTCCTCAGAGGTGTACTTTAGGCCTCATACACACGGGCGTTTTTTGATGCCATGTCTTTTGCAGCTCTCCATGTTATTCAATGGCCCCATAAAAACTCAATTTTTGAACTGTAGAGGGCGTCAGCGTTAGTGAGCTACAAATATAATGTGTGACCAGCGCGTTCCGAGGCTGTAGCGCTTTGGCGGTTTTTACGATAAGCCGGCAAAACTCTCACTAACGATGTACTTAGCTTGGCATTAACCAGCGTTTTTGACGCCGGCGCTTTCAGGTTAAAAAATAGCAGAGGACTTTTTTTTTTTTTTTAAACTCCTATTGACGCTGACGCTCACTGATGCCGGTGCCAAACGCCGGAAAAACCGCTGATTTTTCCCTGTCGTCGGGCCTGACTTTTTCAGACTTTTTTGCATACGCCCGTGTATATGAGGCCTTATAATCCATTGCCTGGTATCTGCAGTTTTTGAAATGTTGCATCCTTTAAGGATTAATGTAATCATTTCATTTTACAAGTAAACCTCTTATGGGCTAAATTCACCTTAAAAAATATAAATAAAAAATAAATGCACATATTTTTGCAGGTTAAAAAAATGTGCATTTATTTTTTTTTTTTTCTGGAGCCTGCAGAGCATCAGCAGATTGTAGGTGCTAGGATTCTGCAGAATCTCAGTATAGCTGTCTGCCCATACCTCCTATATTGGCAGACCGTAACTGGAGAGCAGGAAGACCAATGAACTACGGCAGCGCTTACCAGCCTCCTCGTAATTCATTGAGAATTACATTCTGTCTGCCATGATGGAAAACGGTAATTGTAGTTACATCAGAACTGCAGTCATTTTTTCATCTTTCCATATATTAAATCCTTTGCCCTTGAAGTTTTTACTTTGGATAGTAAAATCTTTTTTTTTTTTCTGCCAGGAAAATACCTTATACAACCCACTTCCTGTTTCTTGTCTGGTAATTAGCTTAGGCGTTTGACATCATGCACAACTCTCTCTCTCGTGAGAGTTTGCCAGGAAGGGAGGAGGGGGTGAGCCATAAGAGGGTCAATGAGCGCTGCAGAGCTGCTGTGACAGTGGAGAATTGGAGGGGCATAGGCAGGTGCTTTTGGTAACATGTTACATCCCTAAATACGGGTGCAACATGTTACCAAAGGTGAACTTAGCCTTTAAAACCTGGTATCTCCATAATACTTCGTGCAAAGCTTAATGAACATACTAAAAAGCTAACAGTGCTTGCATCCTAGGAAATATTCTTTGTATAGTCAGTCAGACCTGCTAAAAGAAAGAAGTAGGGTGTCACTTCTCTGTGCATCAGTCTGTAGGGTGTATAATCTGTGCTCTGCTGATACTTTAAATGAACCTGAAGAAAACTCACTTTTTGCAGGTTGCCTGTGGTCAAATATTTATATGCAATACTTAATACTTTTTTGCATTTTGAGATATTTATTTTTAGTCCTGAATATGATAAAATGTATGAAAGATAACTGCATTTTTTGCACCATGTATCACCACAGCATTTTTGTGTGAATAGGGAATATAGGAAACCATTGTTCTATGCAGAAAAATGCAAGTCACACATAGTGTGCATGAGCCCTAAGTGTAGATGTAAGTGCAGTGGTTTACATACCTAGCTTGATAGGTGAAAGATGGTTGAATTTTATCTGGGCAACTGACCATTTTCCCATTGTACAATCATTATCTGCTTGGCAAGTAAAATATGAAATTTTAGTCAAGACTGCCTAAAGCAGTTAGCGATGAAAAGAAATGGATATGTAATAGGCAAAATCTTAAATTCATCAAGGTAACTTATTATATACCATGGATACCTTCACTGTTGGAATTCTAGTTTTTTTTTTTTTTGTTTTTTGTTTTTATTAAATTTTTGGATATGTTACAGCTGCAGAGTGCCCCAGGCACAAGTTGTCTCTTGCTACTTGTACTAAATGAGAACAGATTAATGTATTTGAAACATGACAGTTCTATAAGAATACGGTCCATTAGCAGCAATCCGCAAGGTGTTTAAGGTGTTAAAATTATTTCCATTCCCCAGCAGAGTAGTGCATGTTTTTCTGTGCATTCTTCGGCTTTTTAGATTTCACAAAAGTCTACATCAAGCATTTCTAGATCTATGTCCTGAAACATAGGAGAACACTCTGCTTAAGTAATGAAAGCTGATAAACCTCTATTGCAAATGGCAGATCATTTTACAAAATACACCTAGTGAAAAGTTTTACTATCTTATACACAAGTTATGGTGTTGTAGTTGGAAATAGCTCCTAGGATTCAGTACAAAAATAAAGTTGGTGAAAAGATCTGTAAAACCTTTGCTTGGCTGGGATGCATTCTTTCCAATCTGATGACCTGTGATTATTTAGATAGGTGTTCTTAATCTTATGTTTAATTTTTAGGGATGATGGCTTGGCAGACCTGGTATAGTTTGAGTCAACATTTAAAAAATGTTCTTTTTTTTTCCCTTCAAAGATTTGTTTGAAATTGTCTTCTGAGTAATTTGTTGGCCTTCCTGAGTTTTATCGTCATAAGCCAGAAAGGTTCCACAACTTTTCTTTTTATATGGTTAAGGTATTGCATGAAGGTATTCGCTCAGTATGTATGTATGTTCCCTTTTCCTTGAAAATCTAGAATATGCACACTGAGTCAAAGAAGTTTCCATTGTGAAAGCTTAAAGTGGTTGTAACCCTTAAAAACAAAAAAAACAAAAAATAAAACACACATGCTCCTGTTATTTTAAGGCAGGGATATGCAATTAGCGGACCTCCAGATGTTGCAGAACTACAAGTCCCATGATGCATAGCAAGACTCTGACAGCCACAAGGATGACACCCAGAAGCAGAGGCATGGTGGGACTTGTAGTTTTGCAACAGCTGGAGGTCCACTAATTGCTTATCCCTGTTTTAAGGCATGAGACATAGCACAGTGCTTTTGCCATGTCAGTTGCCCCTTTAAATGTTGTACAATACCTGGCTGATCCTGCCTATTCCTGTGTTCCCATGTGTGTATTGACCACGCTTATCATGGCTGCTGATCCCTGATCGCGTGGTCAGATTACGTGCCTTCGTCATCCTGCTGTGTATTCAGCGTCTCTGCATCTCCCCCTCCCTCTCTCCTGGTCATTTCCGTAGTCTGTGTGTGAGAGCCAATCCCCCCCCCCCCCAACAGGCCATGTTTTGTGAAGGTCTCTTAGATAAAATAGCTGTCCAAAATACCAAGCCGTTGACTCTGATTTAAAGCACCTGTGCAAATTAAAGGAAAACTTGCAAACATGGCCTGTTTTCCTTTTATCTTGCACAGGTGCTTTAAATCAGAGTCAACGGCTTGGTATTTTGGACAGCTATTTTATCTAAGAGAAGTTCACAAAACATGGCCTGTTGTGGGGGTACTTGAGGACAGGGTTGAGAACCACTGTTCTACCCGGCGCTGCATCATCCCTTTATTAAAGTGGTTGTAAAGTAACATCAATTATATACATTTTTCAGGAACATATTAATTACGGGGTGTGTTTTTTTTTTTTTTAATTCTAAATCGAAATCCCTTTTTTGACTAGCTCTGCTGTGTGGTCACATGTCCTCCCTCTGCTAGCTTGCATACGTTGGAGGGGAATCTCGGCTCCTCCCACTGTACTCCTTAGATCGAGAAGGAGAGCAGAGAGAGGACACACATTTTTATGTGATAGCCCAACATGAAGTGGAGGAAAAATGATAAATGGTTTTCAGTTTTTTTTTGTTTTTTTTTTTTTTTACAAATAAACATTTGAAAAGTGTGGCATGCATTTGTATTCAGCCCCCCTGAGTCAATACTGTGTAATACCACCTTTTGCTGCAATTACAGCTGCAAGTCTTTTGGTGATGTCTCTACCAGCTTTGCACATCTAGAGAGTGACATTTCTGCCCATTCTTCTTTGCAAAATAGCTCAAGCTCTGTCAGATTGGAGGGAGAGCATCTGTGAACAGCAATTTTCAAGTCTTGCACAGATTCTCAATTGGATTTAGGTCTGGTCTTGACTGGGCCATTCTAACACATTAATATGCTTTGATCTAAACCATTCCATTGTAGCTCTGGCTGTATGTTTAGGGTCGTTGTCCTGCTGGAAGGTGAACCTCCACCCCAGTCTCAAGTCTTTTGCAGACTCTAACAGGTTTTCTTCTAAGATTGCCCTGTATTTGGCTCCATCCATCTTCCCATCAACTCTGACCAGCTTCCCTGTCCCTGCTGAAGAAAAGCATCCCCACAACATGATGCTGCCACCACCATGTTTCATGGTGGGGATGGTGTGTTCACGGCGATGTGCAGTGTTACTTTTCTGCCACACATAGCATTTTACTCTTAGGCCAAAAAGTAGTGGTGCACTGAATGGAAATTTTGGTGCCGAAAACCGAAAATGCAGTAAGCCGAAAACTGAAAATGACAGTTTTAAAAAAATATTTCTTTTTTATATATACAATTGTCATATGCAGCCTACCTGTGCCTTGGCACTGACAGGCAGCACTAATTGGTGCTGACAGGTGGCACTGACAGGCGGCACTGATTGGAAGCACTGATAAGCAACACTGATTGGTGACACTGATTGGCAATGATAGGTGGCACTGGCAGGTGGCACTGACAGGTGACACTGGATGGTACTGGCAGGTAGCGCTGATTGGCACTGACATGTTGCACTGGTTGGCACTGACAGGCGGCACTGGCATGTGGTACTGGATGGCACAGGCAGAAGAGATTAGAAGATTAACAATGCACAGAGCGTGTTGCTTGTACGAAGCCGCTCTGTGCATGAAACTGTCAGCTAATTACACTGGAATGCAGAGAGAGAGAGAGAGAGAGAGAGAGCTGTCAGATTTTCACGCTGAGATCGGAGGGGGGCGGGACCGAACAGCTAACACCTGCCCAGTCCCATTGGCTGGCGTTTGATAGCTGTTTGGTCCCGCCCACCTCCCGACATCAACTTGAAAATCTGACAGCTCTCTCTCTCTCTCCCCATTCCAGTGTAATTAGCTGACAGTTTCATGCACAGAGCGGCTCGTACAAGCAGCATGCTCTGTGCATTGTGAATCTACTCCTCTCCCACATCCATTGTGGGGTATGTGATGCACACATACCCCTGCAGTGGACGATACCCAGGGCGGACCCCACCCCTCTTTCGCTATCGGCTTGTTTTTTGTTTCGGCCGATACCGAAAACACCGATTTTGGACGAAAATGCAGATGATTTTCGGCGGCTGAAATTTCGTTGCATCCCTACCAAAAAGTTAAATTTTGGTCTCAACTGACCAGAGCGCCTTCTTCCACATGTTTGCTGGGTCAACCAATGGCTTCTCGCAAACCTCAAACGGGACTTATGGCTTTCTTTCAACAATGGCTTTCTTCTTGTCACCCTTCCATAAAGGCCAGATTTGTGGAGGGTACGACTAATGGTTGTCCTGTTGACAGATTCTCCCACCTGAGCTGTGGATCTCTGCAGCTCCTCCAGAGTTATCATGGGCCCCTTGGCTGCTTCTCTGATTAATTCTCTCCTTGCCCGGCCTTTCAATTTAGGTAGGTGGCCATGTTTTGGTAGGTTTGCAGTTGTGCCATGCTCTTTCCATTTTCGGACAGTGCTCTGTGCAATGTTCAAAACTTGGGATATTTTATTTAGAACCTAACCTTGCTGTAACCACTTGACCACTGGGCACTTAAACCCCCTTAACAACCGGACCAATTTTCAGCTTTCAGCGCTCTCACACTTTGAATGACAATTACTCAGTCATGCAACACTGCACCCTGTCGTTCCAATCCAAGATTTATTTTATAGGGTTCAAAACTTGTAACGTGTCTCGTGACAGGCTTTTACCTTTCTCGTACCGTGTTGACGTTTGGATGGTTTTGTACCGGTGGATGGATTTAACTTTCCGGCCCGTTCCTCTCTTAATTAGTCTCTTCGTCGGTTCCCCGGGTACTATTGAGACCTCCTCGACGTCTCTAGGTGTCGAGTCCACCCTCTTAGACAGTTGTCCTGTTGGTAATCAGCATGGGAGGTGTTTAGACCGGAAATACCTTCCCACTGTTCTTCTTTCGGTAACAACTTTCTTTCGGTATTCAGGGC
>BLSH010286346.1:230920-260441 GCA_018402905.1 Glandirana rugosa | reverse complement strand
GGGGCCAACCTATGCTTTTGTTTGTTTTTGCCTAGTCTACTCCTAGTAGGATGAGCATAACCCCATGTGTCATAAGAAGGCTGTGTCTGTCAGTGAACGGAAGAGAAAAAGCTCTATTTGTGGGGGGGGGACGACATCAATTTTATTTGGGTAGCGTTGGACTACTGCACAATTGTCAGTTGTATAGCATAGTGGCGTATTGCAAAAAATGGACCGGTCGTTAAGGGGCTGAAGTGGTTAACATAACTACGCATTAACAATGCTGCAACAGACTGCCCTGGTGTGAATGGGCCACAAGACTCTGTTTTGATATCTAGTAAAGCCAACACAGGCTGTGTATAGCAGTAGTAAAAGGAATCTGCCAAGCCTACTGTTGCCACTTTTATTACTTATTGACTTAAAAAAAAAAAAAAATTATTTTGTCAAAATTGAGAATGCGTTTATTAACCACCAGGCTTGTTTGGTTGAAGAAACTTCCACTTATTAAAGCTAAACTCTGGCCAAAAACAATATTGGACATGTGCGCTGTAAAAATAAATTATTGCTGATGAAGTGTGTGCCGTGTGTAGACTGCATTGTACTGTAAAACTATTACATTTATTCACCCCACAGTATATTAAGTGCCAAACATCCCATACTGAGACCTAATCCTTCCGGCCGGAGTACTGCTCTCTCTGATGGGTCACTCTCTTTTCCACTGAGAAAAGTTCTTGCATTCTTTTCCTGTGATTGGAGAAAGGGTGATTGTGAAGTTATTTTTTCACTATGCCCAGCACTTTACTCTATATGGATGTATTTTGGCACTCCCCTGTGCTGCTTACACAATAAATGCTAATTTGTAAACTCCTTATCAAATTGTTATATAATCCAACAGTAACTAAAAATATGTAAAACAATGTAAAAAAAAAATAAAAATAAAAAGGTCTCTGAAACACTTTATAAACCAGAGTTTGTGTGCAATCCACTTGGTGGATCAGACAGTTGAAATGCACCCAGTGCTACAATCCACTGAAACTTGAGTTGTGAATCTTTGGCCCCTTCAGTCACCTCAGTGTGAATCACACTTTTGTGCCCCTTAGGAGATTCACTCATCAAGTATCGCTGACCTCCGATTAAGAAAGGCCAAAAATTGCTTGTGTGTTCCTTGTCCCCTTTTAAACCTCCTCTGTCCCCATTTGCTTTTCACTCCAGTTCATTAATACATGCATGCAAAAAAAGGCGAAAGTCTGCAAGGTGTTAAAATGCTTTATTAATTAAACCAGTAAATAAAACTCATATATGGCGGTTGCTATAAGCAGCACTAATCTATACTGCTTCTATACACCCTGCTTTTCCATTCCACTGAGAGCAGGTATGTTACATGTATGGTGCGTACAAATGTCACAAAGTCCCGCCCACTCACAGTGGCAGAAATTGCATTATCAAACTAGATTTCAGAAGACCTTTGAAGAGTTTTTGAAGGGCTCATGTCATAGGCGACACGTAATGATCCGCTGGCAAACCCTCTAGGAGACGGTCAAGGGACACATAGTTGCTGCTCAGGAAATAAAAAAAACAAAACAATCTGATGCTCTAGTTAGGTTTGCTGAAGATCACCTGTGTATTCCACAACTCTATAAGAAAAATGCTGCAAACAGAGCTTTATCTGTATTTTTTCTGTCATGTCATGATTTTTCAGCTATTGGGTTATTTTATCAACTTGTAACACTAAGGCATAGTATTGTTATGTCTGTTGCCTTTTTTTTAAACAGTCATGAATATTCTGTGGTGTGTTTTGTGGTTAATCACATTTATATCTGCATCTGCCTATCACATTAGTGTGCAAGTGAGTAGTCTTGTAATATGTGCTTTGCTAAACATCATCTCTTTTAACAGCTCTCAATTGGTGGCATAATAATCCTTAGAGACACTAGTGAGGAGGAGGAACAGCTAGTGGAACCTGTTGCTGCTCACGGTCCCAAAATCGAAGAGGAAGAGCAGGAACCAGAGCCTCCAGAGCCATTTGAATACATTGATGACTAAAAGTAAGTGATGGCTAGAATTCTACTACGTATTACTATTGCAAGTGCAAATATTTCATACTGAGTAGGTTCTTTAGAAAAGTTGAAATTTAACCTTGTTACATTTTGCCTTCCTTGGTCTCCATCTCCCAACAACTTGCCAAATAAATTGTTAAATTTAAAACTTTGTTCTCATTACATACCTAATTTTTGACCCAGCGACACCATCATGGTTTGTGGGAGTGTTCAGCAGGGTGCTGTACATAGTTTCTTAAAAACCTCACTGCGCTCTCAGTACTCCTGTAGTCCTTATGCTAAGATTGGGTTGGCTTTTGGGAGGAGTTAGGCAAATATCAAAATGTCTTAATGGGAGCATGTCAGTCTAGGTAGTTCTTGCCTTGGGTAACACCCATGTGTGATGCTGAGCCTCCATTATTTAAAGGACTAAAATCCAATGAAGGAACGGGGCTGGCCAGGGACTGGCTGGAAAGGAAGGGGCGGGGCTAGTTGATGCTTTACAGCCTCCATTTAGGAAATAAGGTGGGTTTTGTCTTGCTGTAGCTTTTAATGCAGTGTAGGATGAATTATATTTTTTGCTAGTCTCCTTAGGTGACCTCTTCTCCGTATCTTTCTCATTCTGATAATATTTCACTCGGTTAATTCTTCTATTAAGATTCCCACTACACCATAGCCTGTGGGGCTTTCAATGCAGCTCCTGGATTGTTGCCTCCTTGGCAGAGCCTTGGGGCACCATGCCTGGAGCTGGTGAGATAGAAGATAAGTCTCTGGCCTATAATGTTGCTTTCATGCACTGGATCCTACTGTTAGTGTCTCCCTTTGCACATGCAAGTGCAATGAGTGGGGTTAGCCACAGAGTGATTTACGTGTCCAAGGCTGAGATCTGACTGCAGGACAGCCCTGTCCCTAAAGACTCATGTGGTCATGGAGGGCAAAGCCAAGATTGGGTCCCTAATGCTCCTGCCTACTGAATCTCCTTTGGCATGTACAGGATGGAAGCCCATGGTGCCCTCATTCTCTAGTTCTACCCACTCCCCCAATTCTCTAGTGTGTGGTAGCCACTACCCACCCTTCCTGTGGTTGCAGAGGTGACCCAGGTGTGCTAGGGTTAATTTAAGTTTTGGTCCCATTGTGTATAATAGTGCACCTGTAGTGATGTCACTGCACTTACACATTCCCCGAGTGGTGTCTAGTGCACCTGCGCAAACTGGATATGGTCTGAGACTGTTCGGCCTAAGTCTATAATGCACCTCCTTGTTTTGAAGAAGGATACTGTGGCTGCATGCCCTGCCTTTGCCTATTTCCAGTGGGGACTTTGAACAGGCAACATCTCCTGTCTTGTCCTGTGGGTCTGATATTGCAGCTGTTACTTTACTACCTGGGTTACTGTGGCCTACAAGTGCTTGGCACCAAGGTATCCTTCCTCCCTCTCAAAATTCACAAGCATTGCAAATCTAAAGTGCAGAGAAAAATGGTTAGATAGACTTGCATACTAGGGCCCAGCTTTTGGCTCCATTGGTGGTGGGGTGGTAGTTCATCCATTCAGGGCTCTAGTACCCTTTCCTCTGTTGGTTGCCCCTACTTTGACTCCTGGCCTTCCTTGGACCTTTCTGCTGACACAAAAGCTGTACCAGCTTCCTCTTTTCTATCTAGAGAAGAATTTTCTGCCACGGTGGCAGATTTCATGGGCATTTGCCCTTGATCAAGACTCGTTGCCTGAGGAGGAGGTGGCAATTGAGGATAATCCATTTCCTTATGAGGAAACCGTTGAGGGCAATATGCTTGAAACTGAGATTTCAGCCAAGTTGAAGGATAACATGGCTACAGTTACTGGCGCTGTACTCTCTTGTTTAGCATTGGAGCAATCTGAATCTGCTCACCCCACGGTGTCCATTATGGGGTACCTAAGATATCTAAACCAACCAAGACTTTCCATTCCAACTTGCTAGTATGCCATTCAGGAACATTTTCTGCATAAGTGTCCGGTTTCTGTGGTTGATAATCTTGTGTTAAAAGGCCCGGTAAACATGAGGTTAGAGGCCCTCTTTAAAGCCCTCTTTTTCTTGATGGCCTGGCCAAGCAACCTGCGGTTGCCTTTATGATGGTTTGCCAGACGATTGCTGTCTGAACTAAGCACATAGCCTAAAACCATTCTTACAGATGCTTCTGTCCACAGTCAGACCTTTTGCCTATGAGTTTACAGTATTGCGTACATGGCTTGGCAGATGCACTTAGTCAAATCTCCAGCAATAGCCTGCTATCCATGCACGTGTGCTGGATCTTCTGGCTTAAATGCTGGTTAGCTGAGCTCCCATGCAAGCAACGCTTTGAGTGGTTACCCTTTTAAATGCAAACACCTATTCGACCAAATAAGTAAACCTGGATAAGTAAATCAAGGGGGTAACAGGGAATAAGAGTACTCTCCTCCCCCAGAAGAAGGCCCTACAAGTAGAACTGAGGTTAGGAAGGGGTTACTTTTTGTCCCTCTCAGTATTACAAAGCTAAGTAAGAAGACATGACCCTACAGACCAGCCAAGGCTGGTTCCAAGGCTGCTTCTCAGTGATGAGGTGCACCCACACTTAAAAGCAAGGGTATGTCTGTTAGTCTTCTAGTACCAGAACATCTCAAGTGCTGCGTCCAGTGTGTCCTCTTCAGGGGCTACTGACTGGAATATAGTTGGAGTCTGCTCCATTCTGGATTTGAAGAGACTCCTCTTGTTCCTACGGATTCAAAAGTCCTGCATGGAATCTGCCAGATCAGTTATTAACTCCCCTTTTCCGTTGGATTTACTGGCCTGAATAGACACCTGGTATGCTTCCTTACACATTCCCATCTTCCCATCTCATTGACACTACCTGCATTTTGAAGCCATGGTCCTGAGGGACATACCTTTTTAGACTTTGACATCTTTAACCACTTGAAGGCTAGCAAACCTTTTGCAAAGTCTACCATCTCACCCGAAATGCCAATTTTGCTTGGTGTGAGCCCTAGAGCATACTCCATGGGAAGAATTCTGCCCCTGCCTCCACTCCAGTCTGGATCAGTATCTGGCCTTGAGTACCACTAAGGTCAAATTTCAGCCTTGGCCTGTCTGTTTCAGAGACCCTTGGTCTCAGAATTCTTAGATACAGTGAGGGAAAAAAGTATTTGATCCCCTGCTGATTTTGTACATTTGCCCACTGACAAAGAAATGATCAGTCTATAATTTTAATGGCAGGTTTATTTTAAAAGTGAGAGACAGAATAACAACAAAAAAATCCAGTAAAACACATTTCTAAAAAGTTATTTCACTTATTAAAATGCAAATCAATATATAAGAATTTGACCCCTTTGCAAAACATGTCTTGGTAGTTGGTGGAAATGCCTTGTTGGCAAACAAAGGTCAGACGTTTCTTGTAGCTGGCCACCAGGTTTTCACACGTCTCAGGAGGGATTGTGTCCCATTCCTCTTTGCAGATCCTCTCCAAGTCATTCAGATTTCGAGGCTGACATTTGATAACTTAAACCCTCAGCTCCCTCCACGTATATTTTCTATGGGATTAAAGTCTGGAGACTGGCTAGGCCACTCCAAGACCTTAATGTGCTTTTTCTTGAGCCACTCCTTTGTTGCCTTGGCCCTGTGTTTTGGGTCGTTGTCATGCTGGAATACCCATCCATGACCCATTTTCAATGCCCTGGCTTGAGGGGAAAGCGATTCTCACGCAAGATACGATGCTACATGGCCCCGTCCATCGTCCCTTTGATGCGATGAAGTTACCCTGTCCCCTTAGCAGAGGCCCCCCCCCCCCCCCCCCCAGAGCATAATGTTTCTACCTCCATGTTTGACGATGGGGATGATGTTCTTGGGGTCATGGGCAGGATTCCAAACGCGGCGAGTTCAGTTGATGCCAAAGAACTCTATTTTGGTCTCATCTGACCACAACACTTTCATCCAGTTCTCCTCCGAATCATTTAGATGTTCATTAGCAAACTTAAGAAAGCACATGTACAGGCCTTTCTGAAGCAGGGGAACCTTGCGGGCACTGCAGGATTTCAGTCCTTCATGGCGTAGTGTGTTACCAATTGTTTTTTGGTGACTATGGTCCCAGCTGCCTTGAGATCATTGACAAGATTCTCCCGTGTAGTTACGGGCTGATTCCTTGCCGTTCTCATGATCATTGAAACTCCACAAGGTGAGATCTTGCGTGGAGCCCTAGACTGAGGGAGATTGACAGTTATTTTGTGTTTCTTCCATGTGTGCATAATCGCACCATCTGTTGTCACCCTCTCACCAAGCTGCTTGGCGATGGTCTTGCAGCCCATTCCAGCCTTGTGTAGGTCTACAATCTTGTCACTGACATCCTTGGACAGCTCTTTGGTCTTGGCCATGGTGGAGAGATTGGAATCAGATTGATTGCTTCTGTGGACAGGTGTCTTTTATACAGGTAACAAGCTGAGATTAGGAGCACTCCCTTTAAGAGAGTGCTCCTAATCTCAGCTTGTTACCTGTATAGAAGACACCTGGGAGCCAGAAATCTTGCTGATTGATAGGGAATCAACTTACTTCACTCATTAAAATGCAAATCAGTTTATAACTTTTTTGAAATGTGTTTTTCTGGATATTTTTGTTCTGTCTCTCACTGTTAAAATAAACCTACCATTAAAAATATAGACTGATCATTTCTTTGTCAGTGGGCAAACATACAAAATCAGCAGGGAATCAAATACTTTTTTACTTCACTGTAAGGTCGTTTTTCAAGGTGTAGCATACATTTCTTCCCGTGTCCTCTCTGAACCATACAGCTCTTTCTTTTTCAGAAACCACCTTTTGATATTACCTTATTTTACCTGCATTTACTTGTAAGGTGACTTTTCTTGTTGCTTTCATCTATGCCTGTAGGGTCTCTGAATAAGTGGCCTTATCATGTAATTTGCCGTTCTTCATGTTACAAAAGGACAAGGTTGTCATGAAGCCCGAAATCTCCTTCCTCCCAAAGGTGGTTTCTTGGTTCCAACTTAACCAGAAAAATGTAAAATGTGTTTAGCACAAAGAGGTTATTGTTAGGGCCTATAGCCTGAAGGATAAGGTTTTCCTCTCTCCTGTTGAGGCACAATTTGCCAAATCTGTTACTATCGCGTGATGTTTTTTTTTTAGCAGTGGGCATTGATTTCTCAGATTTGCAAGGGTACCACCTGGGCTTCTGTTCACATGTTTAGGTGGTTGTGCAGGTCTCCTCTGATGCCAGTTTTGTGCTACAAGCTGCTCTCTGAATCTGTTGAGCCTTCTTGACCTTTTTGTGTTTTCTGGGCCTGTTGGCAGTGTTGCCCACCTCTGTTGGACAGCATTTGTCCCATATTGTATCAGTAAGAAAATTGAATTTTTGACTTGCCAGTAAAATCTGTTTCTTAGCGTACAGTACTGGACACTGGTCCTTCCTCTCTGTTCTCATGACCCCCCTGGCACTTGTTTGTGAACAGTAAAATACAATTTTGGAAATTTGGAGGAGGAAAATTAGATGGGGGTTATACAGGGTTTAAATAAGAATAGTATTTAGGAAAAGTTTGAGTAGATTACAGGATAGGTCTGTCATCTGCATGTAACAGCTGCAACTAATTACAATGTAGCATAATAGTTAGTTGTATCCATTGATGACCAATGACCATTATGAAGTATTTAACTTTCTGACGATATGGCTGTACAGTGATTATTAAGTTGCTGGGATCTTTGCCTGTCAAACTGGCAGAGAGTCCTGGCAGAGGAAATGCACACAGTTGGGAAGCATTGTAAGACATGCTAGCTACAGTGCCTTGAAAAACTTTTCATAGCCCTTGAAATTTTCCACATTTTGTCATGTTACAACCAAAAACGTAAATGTATTTTATTGGGATTTTATGTGATAGACCAACACAAAGTGGCGCATAATTGTGAAGTGGAAGGAAAATGATAAATGGTTTTCAAAATTTCTTACAAATATCTGATTTTTTTGGCATGCATTTGTATTCAGCCCCCTTTACTCTGATACCCCTAACTGAAATCTACTGGAACCAATTGCCTTTAGAATTCACCTAATTAGTAAATAGAGTCCACTTGTGTGTAATTTAAACATAGTAAAAATACAGCTGTTCTCAGAAGCCTTCAGAGGTTTGTTAGAGAACCTTAATGAACAAACAGCATCATGAAGGCCAAGGATCACACCAGACAGGTCAGGGATAAAGCTGTGGAGAATTTTAAAGCAGGGTCAGGTTATAAAAAAAAAATCCCAAGATTTAACGTCTCACGGAGCACTGTTCAATCCATCATCCGAAAATGGAAAGAGTATGGCATAACTGCAAACCTACCAAGACATTGCCGTCCACCTAAACTGACAGGCTGGGCAAGGAGAGCATTAATCAGAAAAGCAGCCATGAGGCCCATGGTAACTCCGGAGGAGCTGCAGAGATCCACAGCTCAGGTGGGATTATCTGTCCACAGGACAACTATTAGTAGTGCACTCCACAAATCTGACCTTTATGGAAAAGCCTTAAGAAGTCCAGTTTGCAGTTTGTGAGAAACTGTGTGGGGGGACATAGCAAACATGTGGAAGAAGGTGCTCTGGTCAGATGAGACCACAATTGAACTTGCTGGCCTAAAAGCAAAACACTGTGTGGTGGAAAACTAACACTGCATATCATCCTGAACACACTATCCCCACCGTGAAATATGGTGGTGGTAGCATCATGTTGTGGGGATGTTTTTTTCTTCAGCAGGGACAGGGAAGATTGATGGAGCCAAATACCGGGCAATCTTAGAAGAAAACCTGTTAGTCTGCAAAAGACATGTACTGGGGCTGAGGTTCACCTTCCACCAGGACAACTACCCTAAACATACAGCCAGAACTACAATGGAATGGTTTCGATCAAAGCATACTCATGTGTTAGAATGGGCCAGTCAAAGTTCAGACCTAAATCCAATTGAAAATCTGTGGCAAGACTTGGAAATTGTGTTCACAAATTCTCTCCATCCAGTCTGATAAAGCTTGAGCTATTTTGCAAAGAAGAATGCCACAAATTTCAGATATTTATTTGTAAAAAATTTTGAAAGCCATTTATCATTTCTTAATCGTTCATTGACAGACGCAGCCTCTCATTCTTGACATGTGGGGTTTATGCAGCTTTCATTAGGAGTGGACTAGGCCCCTCCCAGGGGGCAGTCCTCATTCGCATAACCCCTCCAGCCCTGCTTCAGCAAACCAGTTTTCTCCTTACGTTCACTGACAGACGCAGCTCTTCATTGACTTTGTGGGGTTTTATGTTCGTCCCACTAGGAGTTAACTAGGCAGAGAAAAGAATCAGCTGGCCCCTCCCCTGGGGGCCATCCTCTCTTCCTACATTAAACCCCCTCATAGCATAGCACTTCAGTTTCAATGCCTAGTTCGCAAGGAGTTGACCTGGCTTCCCTTCAAGGGAACTGCGGTCCTGTTGTGACCATTTTTATTTTATTTTTATTTTCATTATCTTCTTTCAAGATGATCTGCTATCAAGAAGCCGGTCGGGGCATAGAGAGTCCTGGAGCTCTGTACTTTCCCCGGCCTGGCCAACATGATGCAAAGCCAGTCCCGCTGTATGTGGACCCGCCGCATCGTGCCCATTCTGTGCGGGCGGCCCGGGGTAATTCCCCCTTTTTAGCGCCCTTTACCGGATGCGATTCGGCAAGGCGACTTTGGGCCTGCAGCATACCGTTCATGAGAGGAGTTGGAGTGGGGGCCCGACGACCAAAAAAAAAAAAAAAAAAAATTCTTCACTGGGTAGCCACTGGTGGGACGCATATAGCTCCCGTTTACCCCCTACCTCACCCCAGCACCACCGCAATCTTTTTGGCGTTGGCATTTAAAATCGCCATGCGGCGATCGGCCGCCATTTTGCGGCGGATCGACACCATTTTGCCGTAGCTGCGGACATTTTCGGCCTATGGGTCTTTCCCTCTAGTGCTCAGAGCGGCCGTTTTCGGTACTGCACGTTCCCTGAAGAATGTGTTTGGCCTCTAGTGTTTAACGGCGGCCATTTTGACTGCATGCTCTGCAAAATACACGTGTCTGCAGCTTCTCCCTTCTCCTGGAACGGCGGTGATTCGGGCAGCGCAGCTCTTCTGACGATCTGCACTGTAACAGGCAGCGGAACAGCAAGTATAGCTGGGCTCCCTCCGGGTGCTGGTGGTGGTGGGTGCTGTCCTCTGTGGCCTGTGGGTGTGTGGCAGTGTAGGGGCGCCCCTTTTCTCCTTCCTGTGTCATTTTTCTGAGGGAAGCTATGACAGATCTCCCTGCTGAACCTGCTGAGGTGGCATCAGCAGCGGCGCAATCTGATCAAGGGGCTTTTCTGGACCAGCTGCGGGTGGTCTTTTAACGATTTTTTCCCTCGTGCGGAAGCCGCTCAGCGGGTCCCCAAGAAGCGTCCCCCTCCCCCTCATTATTGGATGTGGCCTCCAGGGGTCTCCGGGACCCCAGCGGACTTGTCCGATGAGGAAACAGAACCAGCAGACAGCGAAGGGGATCAGGGGGCGACAGCTGCGCAAGAAAAAGCACTAGTTGCTGCCATTATCACTGGCATTCACACTAAGTTGCAGCTGGATCAAAATGGCGAATCGCGATCTGCTGCGTATGTGTGTGGGTCTTCTAGGCCCCCCAGGGCCCCAAGGCTTATTCTTACAATGAATTTTTTGACCATTTCCTTTATCGTGAATGGCAGCGTCCACAGCGTTCCTCTTCACTGACAACACGTTTTGCTGTTCGCTATCCTTTTGAGGAAAGCTTCCTAAAGAAATGGGAATCACCTGTGGTGGACCCACCGATTGCACGTCTAACTAAGGCAACTACCATTCCTATGGAAGGGACTCCCTCCTTTAAGGATCCCGCTGATAGAAAGACAGAGGCAATTTTGAAGTCACTGTTCCTGGGTGCTGGTTCTGCCATGCGACCAGCCCTAGCTTCTGCCATGGCGGTGGAAGAACTCATAGGACCTAGAAGGCGGTTGCCTGATGGAGGCGCCGCAGAAGGCTGAGTTTTTACTCCAAGGGTTCAAGTACCTTTGTGATGCGGCCATTGATATTCTGCCCCTGTTATCCAGAATATCGATCTTGGCCGTCAGACTCAGACGAATTCTTTGGTTGCGTTCTTGGTCCGGTGACCATGCTTCCAAAAGAGGCCTGGCTGACCTCCCTTTTCAAGGTGGACGTCTATATGGCCCACGTTTGGATGATATTAGCAAGGATTTCACGGGAGGTAACAGTACCTTCCTTCCGGAGCCCCGCAGGCGTGAGTTTCGCCGTAGACAGGGGCCCCCTCCCTCGGGTCAGAAGAAGCTTTTTCGCGCCCCGGGCGCGACAGGTAAAGGGACCCGTTCCAGTAAGGTCGCTGCAGGGGCCAGAAGACGGCAGGTGCAGCACAAGACCGAAAGGACGGAGGACAAGTCTTCCTTAGCCTGATGGGTTGCCCCCACCCGAGTGTCGGGTGGGGGGACGTCTTCTGGGGTTCGCAGAACGGTGGCTGGCTCACATTTCCGACCGCTGGGTCCGGGAAGTGGTGTCCACCGTGTACAGGATAGAGTTCATCACTCTACCCCCAGACAAGTTCTTCCCATCAAATTTAAGCCTCCCGCAGGAACGCAGGGAGGCCCTATCTGGGGCGGTACAGGCTCTCTCAGACCCCCAAAAAGGGGGTGTTTCGGCCCATTCTGGACCTGAAGGCCCCGAACCGGTATGTCAGGATGTGAAAGTTCCGGATGGAGTCTATTCGCTCGGTCGTGGCCGCCCTTCATCAAGGGGAATTTCTGGTGTCGCTGGACATCAGGGATGCGTGTACCCATCCATCCACGACATCAGCGTTTCTTGCGTTTTGCGGTAGGGGACCGCCAGTTTCAATTTGTGGCACACCCTTTCGGTCTGACCTCAGCACCCCGAGTCTTCACGAAGTTGCTAGCCCCGGTGTTGGCGTTGTTGCGTCAGAGAGGCATTGCGATAGTGGCATACCTGGACGATCTGCTCCTGCGAGCGGAGTCCGCCTCGGCTCTGAAAGAGAATGTGAGGGTCACAATGGCCTCACTGCTGGACTTCGGCTGGTTGCTAAACCTGAAGAAGTCGTCGGTGTATCCATCCCGCCGCCTGGAGTATCTGGGTCTCCTTCTAGACACAGAACAGGCGAAGGTGTTCCTCCCTCCGGAAAAATTGCAGTGTCTACAGTCGGCAATACGCACCCTTTTGTCGCACCGTCGGTCTTCATTACGGTTCTGTATGAGGGTGCTGGGACTCATGGTCTCGTCGTTCGAGGCGATACCTTTTGCTCAGAGTCACACTCGTTCTCTCCAGCGAGCAATCCTGACTCGGTGGGACAAGTCTCATCGGACGTTGGACCTTCCGATCCGTCTGAGTCCCCAGACCAGGGCGTCTCTGACCTGGTGGCTTCGGGACTCGGCCCTAACTCAGGGGAAGACGTTCCTGCCCCTTCAGTGGGTGATCATCACCACGGATGCCAGCCTGGCGGGCTGGGGTGGAATCCTGGGGCAGCTATCTGCCCAGGGCCGTTGGTTGGCTCAGGAGGCTCGCCTCCCCATCAACGTGCTGGAGCTGAGAGCAATCAGACTGTGTCTTCTTCACTGGACGATGAGATTGCAAGGTCGTCCGATCCGAATTCAATCGGACAATGCCACAGCGGTGGCGTATGTGAACCATCAGGGCGGCACAAGGAGTCCAGTGGCTGCAGCGGAGGCAGCTCTGATACTGCGTTGGGTGGAACTTCACGTTCCGGCGATCTCAGCCATTTACATTCCAGGCGTGAAGAACTGGCAGGCGGATTTTCTCAGTCGCCAGACGCTGGACCAGGGAGAGTGGTCCCTCCATCCGGAGGTGTTCAATCAGATTTGCTGCAAATGGGGAACGCCGGACGTGGATCTCATGGCGTCCCGGTTCAATCACAAAGCGAGAACCTTTGTGTCCAGAACGAAGGATCCGTTGGCAGTGGCCACGGACGCTCTGGTGGCCCCCTGGAGCCATTATCGTCTCCTGTACGCTTTCCCTCCGATAAGACTGCTTCCGAGATTGGTATGCAGAATAATGGCGGAGGGGATACCAACAATCCTGGTGGCCCCAGATTGGCCCCGGCGCACCTGGTACGCAGACGTGGTGCAAATGGTGGCAGACACCCCTTGGGGGCTCCCGCTGCGAGACGATCTTCTGTCTAAAGGTCCCATATTGCACCCTGCTTTACCTTCGCTGGCTTTGACGGCTTGGCTATTGAGTTCCAGGTGTTAAGGGACAGGGGAGTCGCCGACTCCGTAATCCCTACTCTGTTAAATGCTCGCAAGTGTACTTCTCGCAAGATTTATCACCGCACCTGGAAGGCTTACATAGCTTGGTGCGAGGCGGAGGGTTATAACCCTCGCTCTTATGTCGTGTCCAGGGTCCTGACCTTTTTGCAGCAGGGCCTGAATAAAAATCTGGCTTTGAGTGCTTTAGCGATACTCTTTCAGAGACCTTTAGCTTCGCACTCGCTGATTTGTACCTTTGTACAAGGTGTGCGAAGTGGCGCCTCGGGTAAGGTCTCCGATGGCTCCGTGGGATCTGAATCTGGTGCTTTCTGTTCTTCAGAAACCACCTTATGAGAAAATCAGGGAGATTTCCTTACAACCGCTGTCCCAGAAGGTGGCCTTTTTAGTTGCCATCACTTCCGCCAGACGGGTGTCGGAATTAGCTGCACTATCGTGCAAGTCTCCCTATTTAGTAATGCATCGGGATAAGGCAGTCTTGCGACCCTCTCCTTCCTTCCTTCCTTCCGAAGGTGGTCTCTTCTTTTCACATTAATGAAGATATTGTTCTGCCTTCATTGTGCCCTCTTCCATCGCACCCAAAGGAATTTGAGTTGCATGCTTTGGATGTGGTGAGGGCCTTACGAGTGCACTTGGCTGCTACAGCTTCTTTTCGAAAAGCTGATGCCTTGCTTGTACTGCCAGAGGGCCAGCGCAAAGGCTTGGCGGCCTCTTCGGCTACGATTTCTCATTGGATTAGAAAAACCGTGACCCTTACATGTTCTGTTCGGGGCAAGGTTCCCCCTTTTCCGGTCACGGCTCATTCTACTCGGGCTGTTAGTACTTCCTGGGTTTTCAGACACCAGGCCTCGGTGTCACAGGTGTGCAAGGCGGCCACTTGGGCCTCGGTTCACACTTTCACTAAGTTTTATAAGGTTGATGTGCTTGCATCTTCGGATGCTGCTTTTGGCAGCAAAGTTTTGCAGGCGGCAGTGTAGGCTCGTCTGGCGCCTCTTCAGAGGTTCAGTTGGGTACTGTTGTTAGCGTTTACCCACCCCTCTTTTTGACACAGCTTGGGGACGTCCCCACAAAGTCAGTGAAGAGCTGCGTCTGTCAGTGAACGTAAGGAGAAAAAGGGATTTTATTAAAACTTACCGTAAAATCCTTTTCTCCGAGTTCACTGACAGACGCAGCACCCACCCCTCTGGGCTCTGTTTTTGGTACGGCTTGTGTACGAACCGAAGAGCTATGCTATGAGGGGGTTTAATGTAGGAAGAGAGGACGGCCCCCAGGGGAGGGGCCAGCTGATTTTTTTCCCTGCCGAGTTAACTCCTAGTGGGACGATCATAAAACCCCACAAAGTCAATGAAGAGCTGCGTCTGTCAGTGAACTCGGAGAAAAGGATTTTACGGTAAGTTTTAATAAAATCCCTTTTTTTATGCCTAGTGCAAGGAGTTGGACCTGGCTCCCTGCTGGGATCTGCGGTTCCCCGTTGCATTTTTTCTTTTCATTTTTCAAGAAAATCTGATAGAAGAATACAATCAAGCAGCCGTCTAGGTGACAGGCTCGATATCCTAGATCCAGGGAGTCTCCCCAGCGCGGCCGACGGATGCGAGCTGACCCTTGGCTGTACGAGGGGTCGGCTGTGTCAGGCCTTGTTCCGTGCGAGGCGGCCGGCGGGTTAAACATCATGCCAGCGCACCTAGGACCGGGCACCCCATGTCCGTGTCACGGGTGCCGCATGGCCGGCAGCTCCCCCCGTTTTGGCGGGGTGGCAGGACTGCCCCGGGTGGCTATGAAAACTGCATGCAAAAACGTGGGTTTAAAAACACATCAACTGCAGCTGCCTAGATGTTGGGTTAGTCTCTAAAGGAGACAAAGGTTGCCAAGAACTACTTGGTCAGAAGTTCTAGGTATGCTCTGCAGAACTTTACAGCAGCCTCTAGGGTATATAGTGCTTTGAAAAAGTATTCATACCCCTAGAAATTTTCCACATTTTGTCATGTTACAACCAAAAACGTAAACGTCTTTTATTGGGGTTCTATGTGATAGACCAACAAAGTGGCACATAATTGTGAAGTGGAAGGAAAAATAGGATTTTTTGACTTACTGTAAAATCTTTTTCTCTGAGTTCATTGACAGATGCAGCCGCTCATTCATGACATGTGGGGTTTATGCAGCTTTCACTAGGAGTGGACTAGGCAGAACGAAGTTCAACTCAAAGCAAGCACAGCCCCTCCCAGGGGGCAGTCCTCACTCTCATAACCCCTCCAGCTCTGCTTCAGCAAACCAGTTCGTAGCAAGCAGTACAAACTCAAACAAAGAGGGGCAGGTGCTGCATCTGTCAATGAACTCAGAGAAAAGGATTTTACGGTAAGTCAAAAAATCCTATTTTCTCAATCGTTCACTGACAGACACAGCCTCTCATTCTTGACATGTGGGGATGTCCCAAAGCAGTGTCGCAACGAGGGGTGGGCAACAAGAACAACAGTGTCCAACAAAAAAGTTCTCCGGGAGGTGCCAGACGCGCCTCACACCACAGCCTGCAAAACTTTGCGGCCGAAAGCAGCATCAGAAGAAGCTGCAACATCAACTCTGTAAAACTTAGAAAAAGTGTGCACCAAGGTCCAAGTGGCCGCCTTGGACACCTGAGCAACCGACGCCTGGTGACAGAAAGCCCAGGAAGTACTAATCACCCTGGTAGAGTGAGCTGTGACCGGAAAAGGGGGCTCCTGGCCCCGAACAGCATACACGCGGGTCACTGTCTGACGTATCCAACATGAAATGGTGGCCGGCGAGGACGCCAGTCCCTTGCGCGGACCATCCACCGCGACAAAAAGCACATCGGACCTCCAAAACTAGGCCGTGGCTGCAAGATACACTCGCAACGCCCTAACCACATCCAGGGAGTGCAAGGCAACCTCCTTAGGATGAGACGGGCACGGACACAGCGAAGGAAGGACAATGTCCTCATTGATGTGAAACGAAGAGACCACCTTTGGTAAGGAGGGAGAGGGACGCAAAACCACCTTGTCCCTGTGCAGGACCAAGTACGGGGACCTACAGGACAGAGCCGCCAGCTCAGACACCCGCCTAGCGGATGTTATTGCCACCAGAAAGGCCACTTTCTGCGATAGCAGTTGCAGGGAAATTTACCTGATATTTTCGAAAGGCGGCTTCTGTAACACAGAAAGGACCAGATTAAAGTCCCACGGTGCCAAAGGCGACCAAACCTGGGGGGAGACATGAAGAACCCCCTGGACAAAGGTACGAATCAGGGAATGTGTCGCCAAGGGACGCTGAGAAAGAATTGCCAGGGCAGAAGTCTGCCCCTTAAGCATGCTCAACGCCAGCCCCCCCCCCCCAGCCCTCTTTAACAAACTGGCTGCCGTGTCCTTAACAATTGAGCTATTGCACACGCAAAGCAATCTGGTGTGGAAAAACCGTCCCTGCCCCTTTCCAAAAATGGCACTGGCTGAATAACGCATAGATGTAAATTTGTACCATAGGAAACCATGCTAAATGGACTGTAGTGCATTTCTGCAAAACGCACTAAAAATGCATGGGTGTGTACCTAGGGTTATTCTAACTTGCCAGTGCTGGCCAGGCACAAGAATCTTTTTGGGTTTTTTTTTTTTTTTTTTTAGGGCCTGGCATGTACATTTCTGTAGTGTAACGTGTCTACAGTTAATATGCGATCAATGGGAAGTTTCCCAAGCTACCCCTTTATAAAAATATATTGTATGCATTATTACTAAGCTTATTAAATTCCTTAAGAACAGTGATGTGCCCCCAGTAAGAAATCAGCTTTGAAGTGGACAAGTAGACAAATGCAGCCAGTGTAGTCTTATGCAGGCCATAAATGGGTCGAATTTCGAACAAATTTTCTTTCGAAAAATCAGAGTTTTTGTATGTTTTATGAACTGATGATGCCACCATTGATTTCGAAATTCAACCAACCAAGCCTTCAATTTGACCTCATGTTGCTACAGAAAAGAATTTTCGTGGCCCAGGAATCTTTTCTTGTGCTCATGCGCATTTCTTTTTCGCTTTTTATTTTTTTCACACAATTCTCCCATCGTAGATTAGAAAAATTACTAATTTTTCAAATAATTTCCAACATGCCCGATCACTCAAATTTGATGGCCGCACAAAAATTGGCCTTTTGCTGCAGCCCACATATGGTTCGAAATTCGAACTAAATTTTTTAGAAAAGATTTACGAAAGAAAATTCTTTCGGAATTTTATGGCTGGCCTTAGACTGGTCTGACGTGTTCAATCCTTGTACAATTTTCCTTTAGATCTACCTTAAACTATATAGTGCAAGGGCCTGCCTAATTGGATACAATTTAAAGTTGTTTAGTTTTGACCACATATTATGTTTTTTAGTAAATCTAAAGGAGAATTGTGCAAGGGAATTGAACATCTATGGCCAGCCTAAAGTCCCGTACACGAGGCAAATTTCGAACGGGAATTTTCGAACGACAGCTTTCTGAAATTCTTACCGTTACTATGCTCCTTTCGACATCCAGTTTACATTTTTCGTCAGACAAAAGCTGGACTTGCAGACTAGTAAATTTTTGTGGTACGACAACGCAACATTCAATTTTAATTCCGTTAGTACGGCTTTCATACGAAAAAAATCGTGCAACGGAGACTATGCATGCTCAGAAACGAAAAAAGATGCAAAAATATTTAAAACATTACATGACTTCTGACGTTTAGTTCGGTTCTACGAAAATTTTCGTGTTAGTACACTCTTCAATTTGACATGAGACAAGCATTCAACAAAAAACAGACGTTCTGTCGTCAAAATCAGACTGTGTGTACTAGGCTTTAGTTACTAAAGCCTCCAGCTGTTTGTAACTGTTCTTAATTAAGCCATTGATGGGACAAAACGCACAGAATTTATTTTTGGTGGTGAATTAATAAAATTGTTGATCATTTTAAATTACATTTACAGTCTGTCACATCTAATTGATTTGTGTTATATTTTATACTGTGATGTAGTTTTAGGTAATAAAACCGCATTGGCTTATCCAATTTATTTGCTATTATTTAAAATAGGGATGTGTTAATGAAAAGCTTTTCTGAAGTTAGAGTCAAGAATTGAAGCAAAAATGCAATGTTTTATTTCATGTATGCACTATTAAGTAATTTATATGAACATGCTATATTTACCATTGTAATATGTCACTGAAGTTACTATAATACCATATAATATTTTTTATTTATAGGCTTCTTGTGGATTATTGTATGGTGATAGAATAAGTGCCACCACCAGGAACACCTTCAGGGCTGCATGTTGACTGTCATGCTATTCTCTTATACCCCTAATGTAGAGGAGCCACGGATCCAATGTTACTGTCTGGAGTGGTCGGTTTTCAAATAAAATTCAGAAAACTATGTTTTGAGTGTTTCGTTTTCAGAACATATATACAGATATGAGGTGTTTTATAAGGTAATCCGTTTTATGCAAAATTGAATTGGAATCCTGCCGGTGGTAACAAGGGTTTGAGCTAAGGACAAGTTAATGTGATTGATGACCAAAAGAAATAAGGGGGGTGGCATACCCAGGCGTACATTACACAAATCCTTTCATGGCAAAAAAAACGTGGTACACATAGCTGCAAACCACTTATCCAACTACTATTCTCTTGAAACTTTTCCTCTAACCCAGTTCTGATTGGAAGATATACTGTATAACAGGTGTTATGTGTTGGAGATTTGGAGAAGTGGTGACAATTTTGTAGATACAATGTTGGCAAAAGACATGTCCCCCCACATGAAAATGAGGTCAGAAAAGCCTACAGTTGATTAGACATTAAGGGAGAAAGTGTAGACAATGCTCTTTTGGTCATAATTCACTTGTGGGTCACAGGAATGCACTGAATTTTGCACTTCTGTGACCCAGATTCAGTCTGTAGGGGACTGAAGTCCGCTGTCAGCCGATGTCACAGAGCTCATCCAGGCTGTACAGGGATCCCAACAATTATGTTGGGATCCACCCAGATTCCTGGCCATCAGTTGGCTCAGCCTCTCAAGATCCTGTTGAGAACCTGCTTTAAAGTGGACTTTGCACTATGAGCAAGGTCTGCATATTAGCCATTTATTTATCAGCGCCCTTTATAAACAGAACCTGACAGGCAGGGCTTTTAAACACAGTCCCAGCTGCTATAGCAGCCAAGACTGTGTTTAAATTTGTGAATCAGGTAACAGGCTTTTTGGACAACCAAAGCTTGTTGCCGTTTCACTGTTATCTGCAATTTTAAGGCTGACACTTTGGGTATCTATTTACTCATTACCGCATAATTTATTATTTACCAAAAAATGTAGTAGTTTATTGTGTTTGTGTGCACTAAAATTTTAGATACCACTATTTTGTCCTCCAGGGTCCTTGCTTTCAGATAATGCTGTTTGAGGAGTTTAATCTTCAGGCCTAAAATGTAAATTTTAACGTGTGCAAAAATGGCTCTGGTAGACAGGTGGATAACTTTGCCTCCCCTCCCATGCCAAAATGCTGCACTAAATTTAAAAGAAAAACTTTAGGGGAATAAAGAATAAAAAAAAAATAACTTGCCTTTCCCTCATAGCTCAGGGGGTGATGTTGTGCCCCTTCTGACAAGAAACTGGGAAATGCAGGATAGCAAGATGATACCCAAACATACTACAGGAGCCTGTTCTTGTGAGATTTGTGCTACTTTTAGTGTGTTTTTTTATTTTTGAGGTGGAGGATTGCTTAGAGGAACACGCTAAATAAGTAAAGCTCATATTCCTGGTGCAGGGTCCTCCTTAGCCATTTAACGACCGGGCCATAGCCGAACAATGGCTACAGCACGGCTGCTTGATTCTGGGAGGCCGTACAATGACGTCCTCCCAGAATTGCGCCCCTGGGGTGCACACACGGGGCTGTCCATGCCCCGCCAGGATCGCGGTAAAAGGCCGACGACAGCGGCCCTTAACCACATGATCGCGCCATCCAATGACGGAGCGACCAGTGTGAACAAACCGGCGTAGTGTTCCGGTTCTCTCCCCTGCTTACACAGATCGTGTGATCAGCGGAGGGTGAAGATGCAGCGTGAGTCTGCAAAAGGTATTCTCCCGGTGCCAGCCCCAATCTGTGCCCATAAGGTGCCCCAATCTGTATCAAATCAGTGCCCAGCGGTGCCCCAATCTGTGCCCAGCGGTGCCATATCAGTGCTCAACAGTACCATATCGGTGTCCAGCAATGCCCCATCTGTGCCCCATCAGTGCTCTACAGTGCCACGTCATTGTGTAATTTATGTCCCTAGAACGCCTGACTGTGCACCCTGCATGTCGGGCCTCTGTATGTGGCCAGGCTGTTTAGAAGTCACGCATGTGGTATTGCCATACTCAGGAGTAGTAGTAGAGTGTCATTTGTGGTATGCATATGCCATGTGAGAGAAATAACCCGTTAAAATGACAAATTTGTGAAAAAAAAAATCTTCATCTTGCATAGAAGTGTGGGAAAAAATTACAATGTGTAAAAACTCCCAATGCCTTTTACTAAATACCTTGGAATGTTTACTTTCCAAAAATGAGTAATTTGGGGGTATTTGTACTTTCCTGGCTTGTTAGTGTCTCATGAAATTAGACCGGCCATCAGTACATCAGGTGTGAATGATTGCTACCATAGCTTGTAGACTGTATAACATTCACAAAGACCAAATATACACGAATTTGGGTTATTTTTACCAAAGATATGTAGCAGTATAAATTTTGGCCAAAATTTATCAAGAAAAATTATTTATTTGCAAAATTTTATAAAAGAAACAAAGAAAAATGCATTGTTTTTACAAAAATGTTGGTGTTTATTTATAGCGCAAAAAATAAAAACCCCAGTGGTGATTAAATACCACCAAAGGAAAGCTCTATTTTGTGTGAAAAAGGGGACAACAATTTCATCTGGGTGCAGTGTTGCATGACTGGGTAATTGTCATTCAAAATGTGAGAGCACTGAAAGCTGAAAATTGGTCTGGTTGTTAAGGGGGTTTAAGTGCCCAATGGTTAAGTGGTTAAAGGAGTTGTAAAGACAGAAGTTTTTTTATCTTAATGCATGTATTAAGATAAAAAAAAAAACCTTTTGTGTGTGGCAGCCTCCCCAGCACCCCCTAATTACTTACCTGAGCCCCTTCTCTCTCCAGCGAAGTCCACGAGTGTCTTAGCCGCCCAGGACACTCCTCCTGATTGGCTGAGACACAGCAGCGGCACCATTGGTTCCCGCTGCTGTCAATCAGAGTCAGTTAGCCAATCAGGGTAGAGAGGGGGTGGGGCGGGTCAGGGCTCTGTGTCTGAATGGATACACTGAGCTCTGACTCGGGTCGGGTGCCCTCTGTAGCAAGCTGCTGGCTGAGGGGGCACTCGATGGGAGGAGGGGCCAGGAGCTGCAAAGAGGGACCTGAGAAGAGGGAGGATCCGGGCTGCTCTGTGCAAAACCAACTGCACAGAAGAGGTAAGTATAACGTTTGTTATTTTAAAAAAGCCTTTACAATCACTGTAAATGAACTCATACCTGCATGAATTTGTGTTTTATATTATTAGCTTGTACTTCAGCTTTAGGAAAGCATAGAATGATATATTTGGTGCTTTAGGCTATTGCAAATTAATGCTTTTTCCTCTGTTAGTTTCAGGATCAGTGCAAAGTTATTTTTGATGGAAATATCATAACTTCCAGTGTGGCACAGGAGTCAAGTAGCTGAAAATTAGCTTTCATAGTTACAGGTGCCTTCATGATAAAACCATGCTTCTCAGTGCAGCGATTTTAAGGAATGAAACCCAGTATACAAACAGCACCATGCTATTTTCATTTAAATAATTTCCTATGGAAAAACAGTAACTATGGCTGCATTAAGGAACACCAAAAATAATAGATGACCTGTTTATACAGTATAATGATTTGCTGGTACATTCCGTGCATCAGAAATCCAAGGACAGAATGTGTGCACGGTTTCCTGCATTGTACTGAGTTATCTGAAAGGGTTACTTGAACAAGTCCAATACACAGGAAATTCCTCAGATAAGAGGTTCATAACTGGTCAAAAAGACTAATTAAGATCTAACACTTTGTAAAGCAAAGGGTGGCAGAAACAGCTTGTACATAATGCATGGCTAGCACAAAATTGTTCTTATATTCTGTGACCATCAGATGGTCTATGAACTAGTTGTCAAGAGAAACCTTGATAAAAGCCAGCAAATGATATTACTTGTGGGATTTTACATGTTGTTTACATTGGAAAAAAGCCATATCCATCGCTGACTATGCTAAATAATATTGCTGTTTATGAAACATGAAAAAAAAAATGTTCTCACAATGGCTTTATGAGGGAAATCCCATACAGTAATTATGTATTGCCGTTTGTGTGCAGTAAATGTTCCTTCTCCAAGGTCCCATGGGCCTTGCAACATAGCCACTCTTTCTTGCTCACTCCATGGATGGACTAAACTGGTGTGCGGAAGCACTCAGCACCAATATGTATCCTGATTTCAGCCACACCCTTTACCATGCTGCACCCCATATATCATTACAATTGAATAAAAGGAACAAATCAACAGTGAGTTTTTTGAGGTGCAACTTACACAAAACGTAAAGGGAAACTTCACTTTAGTGGGGGGCGGGGGGGGAAGAGAATCTAAATGAATATAGAGTATACAATTGTGACACAGATCATGTTGTAATTGAATGTTATTAATCCTTTCCCTTTTCATCTGCAGTGCTGTAAGTTTCTGTAAGATGCAATATGGCTATCTGGAGGTATTCTTTACACAGCTGGTGTACAGAACGACAACCCCCCCCCCCCCCAGACATGTAATTTCCTGCATGTGTGATTGGTTTACTGATTTTCCTAGAAGTCCACACTATGATACAAATCAGGTTTTGAACATTCCCTGCAACAAAAATACTGAGATGCTCTCAAAGGGAAATTGCGTCTAAAGGGATGCAATTTCCTTATTCGATCCATGCAGATGCAGCAGCTGCCTGATGATCATAGAACCACTCCCATACAGATTCACTGTGCACATGGACACAGACAAACAGCTATTTCTGCAGAATAACAAAAGGTAGGAATCTGTAACAAAATGTGTTAAAATCCCTGTAATGTAAATTGATCACCTAGAGGGGAAATTTTTGTTAAAAAAAAAAGTTACTCTTTAACCACTTCAATACCAGGCACTTAAAACACTTCCCGCCCAGACCAGTTTTCAGCTTTCAGTGCTGTTGCGCTTTGAATGAGAATTGCACGGTCGTGCGACGCTGTACCCAAAACCAAACTTTTATCATTTTGTTCCCACAAATAGAGCTTTCTTTTGGTAGTAATTTGATCACCCGTGCGTTTTTATTTTTTGTGCTATAAACAAAAAATTCTGACAATTTTGAAAAAAAAAAAAAGTTTTTCTTTGTTTCTGTCACAAAACGTATAAGTACATTTTCTCCTTCACTGACGGGCACTGATATGGCTACACTGATGGGCACTGATGAGGCTACACTGACAGGCACTGATGAGGCAGTACAGATTGGCACTGATGAGGTGGCACATATATGCAGCACCGATGGGCACTGATGGGACTGATAGGCAGCACTGGTACTGGGCACTGGTGCATATAGCACTGTTAGGGATGGCACAGGCAGGCATCACATATGGGCACAGTGCCATCCCTACAATGCACTGTATGCCCCTGGTGGTCTAGTGTGGGCTCCATGGTGGTCCCTGGGCGGCCACCAGATCTTCTCCCTGGTGGTCCATGGGTGGCCTCCATATGCTGTCCCTGGGGGCGGGGGGGCTACCTGGTGGTCCAGTGTGGCGATCCTGAGAGGGGCTGCACTGATAAATGTTCAGGGCAGCCCCCTCCCCCTTGTCAGGAGAGCAGCCGATCGGCTCGCCACTGCTCAGGTCTGCAGACCTGAGTAGAGGAAAAGTCTATAAACGGCTCTTCCTGTTTACACTGCGACCAGCCGTGATTGGTCACGGCTGATCACATGGTAAAATCACATGGAAGCCTTTTACCTCGATCGGTAATGCGGTGGGTCAGACTGACCCACGGCACCACCGATCGTCGCGATCCTTGCGGACACACCAATCGCGGGTTATCCTGAGGACGTCAACAGATGCCCAGCCAGGATAACGAAGCCACCGCCCGGCCGTCATTTGTCAATAGGCCGGGCGGGCAGTGGTTAATAAAGTCCAACAATTTTTTTTATTACCAACTATTTAAAATTGAAGACAAAAAAACATTTTATTACAATATCCAGTTTTACAAAGTTTCAAAACTCATATAGATTTTCATTGCAAGCTTGAACACCACCTCATTTAAACACACAAGCTATTGATAACACTAGGCTTGCTGCGTTTCCTCGATATGATCCACTTCCTCAGGAGCCAATAAGGGTGTCAAGAAAACTTCTCTAAACTCAAAGAGCACATACATAGATACATACATAGCCCATGTATAACAAAATTGCCTTGACACACATATACCCGCATACTAGTACACCTGCACAGCCATGGTTACCTGGGACCATCCAGAGGTAGAGATCTCATGCCAAGAGGGGACCAATATACTAGAGGCTCAGCCAGCAACCCCTGAACAACCGTTTGCTATTTGGGAGTACTCGTTTTGTGCTTTCTTCAATAAATTGCATTGCCACACTTAAAAGTGCTATAAGTGTCTTCATTTTGTTCTGTTTTCTCAAAGCTGTGGCTCCTTACTAAGCAATCTGTTAGGGAAGAGCTTCTTCTATATACCACCCCAGGGTAAGGTTTTACTTATTTGCCCACCACGTAATATGTACTTAGCAGGTAATGATGGGTGTACCTTGTAGTAAATGTAATCGTACCCAGTGCTCTCCTACTGTGATGATGCCTAGAGGAACGTGGTCTACCACATGCCTTTTGGTAGGCTTTCTTTAGGGATCTCCTGGTGTACCCTCGTAAAAGTGGACAGTCCCTCAAAGCTGCTGCCTCTCTGAAAATTGGGCTCGCTTGAACAGTTTCTTTTTATTTTGAGGTATTGTCCATATGGTATGCTTCATATTATTGCTCTGGGATGGGCACTATTAGCTCTTAAAATAGTGTTACCAGCAGTTTCCTTTCTAAACAGTAAATTGGGCACTTTCTCATCTGCCTCAATATCAGTAGTAATATTGAAATCTTTTACTCGTATGTGCAAACATAGACAGGTCCTCACTGGCAAACAGGCAGCGCTCCCATCCCCCCAGGCAGAGACTGGTATATGATGGGGCACAACATATCCCCATCGCAACGACCTGCGCCTGGAAGAAATGGGAGCCTACATATGAAAAGACATTGCAACAGAAGATGTGTTTCAACCGTTTCAGAATTAATTCATCTAGAGGCTATTTGGCCTTGTCCACCTCAGAGAAGGATGCCACAATCATGCAGAATGCTTGAATAAAGTGCTTCCACATCGATTACGAACAGCAGTGCCCCCTTAGGTACCATCACACCCTCTAATGTTTGAAGCAAGTCAGAAGTATCTTTAATAAAAGATGGCAGGCATGGAACGTGAGGTAGCAGAAAGAAATAAATCCTCTTGCTGGTTCTATCTGTGCCCGATGCCCAAAATAATTGGGGCGACAAGGAGTCTTTTCAACACAATTATGGATTTTAGCTGAGTAGAAAGCTGGCAAAGGTAGATGTTTCACTTGTAGGTATTTGACTGTTTCTTTATCAATCACTGCCTCATTATAGGATGTTGCAATTAGGGCATCAAATTCATCAATACAATATTTCTGCCTTTATTGACAGATTTTTATAATTATCGCTGCATTGTTCTGTAGCCTCACTACGGCCTCCTTTTCATAAATTTGTGTCCACCATCCTAGTCAGGTCTATGTCTTCAATTTCTTTCACAGATTGTCAGAAGTGCCCATATTCTCAGAGATGACCTAGGAGGGGGGAATTGATCAGACTTGGGCCTAAACCATTTGGAATAATTCTGCATTTATTAAATCCTGTTCTAACATAAATCCTTCTCAAATACCACCTTCTATCTGTTAATTTTCATTTTTTAGTTGGATGAGGTTCCTAAGAGCCCTAAAATTATAGACAGACATAGTATAAGTTTTAAATTCCCCCATTTCAATCTGGCCCTCATGGTTAAGAGAGCAGTCCTTGTCATACAGGTATTAGTCTTCGGGCAAAGAGGTACAGATCCTTGATGATCTTAAATGCATCCATAGCCTGGTCTGGATAAAAATTCAAGCCCAGACTGAGGACCTGTATCATCTCTTCTTCCATAAGACAACAAATTGACTATATTCAATTGCGAAGATTGGGGCTCTTCCAAACTTGGTATTGGCCTAATGTTTCAAATTAGATTATAAATATCAAATAACTTTTACAGCTCCCTATAAATCTTGATTGAACATCAAATGTGGATTAGTTTGGTGTAGAATTCAGAGATGATTGACACTAGCTTATATTTTGTTCAGATGGCATCTGCATCAAGGCTTTTTGTTATACGGTTTTATATTAAAAGTCAGCTTTTTTTCGTGAGTTTTTTTGTGAATGTAATCAATTGACATATTATATCCCCCCTGTGAGTTTCTGTAATCCAGCATGAGCAGTTAGTAGAGGGTTGAGCTACTTGATGTGAGGAAGCTGTGTGAGGCAGAGAAGGATAGTCATAGTGCCAGCAATGAGGGCTCTGGATGACAGGTGGTTTCAAGCACCGAGAACGGCATGCAACGCTGCTGTTATTCTTCGTGGCAGATCACTCTATGTGTATAAAAGGGAGCATGATGTAGAGCGTGTGGCAAAGGTATATGCCGCTATCAGTGCTTGAAACCACCTTTTTTGGGCCATCACTTCAGCCAGAAGGGTATCTGGCCCCATTTAATCTAGGAGACCAGGTTTTTTAAAAACCAAGAACTTTTTTTAAATTTTTTTACCCAAAGTGGTTTCTTATGTTCACCTAATGAGATTGTGTTGCCTTCCCTGTGTTCGACACTGGTTCTGTACAGGGAGATTGATTTCTATTGTAGATGTCCACTGCTTTTTTATAAAGACTTTTTGTCATTCCAGAAGGTCCTAAAAGAGGTTGCATAAAGATATTAGTGAAATTAATAGGCACCGCTTTGAAAATGTCTCTAATATACAATTAAATACATCTTATTTCATACAAAAGAAATACATGGTTATTAAAAAAAATACCCCTACCTCCTATATTAAAATATTGAAAAATATGGATAATACTGTCCAAATTCCCATGTCCACAACCAAGAGGTTATTATTCAGATATTCAAAAAAGACTGTTAGCTGACACAAATACAAATCATGCAAATGAGGTCCTTGCCCCTGAGGAAGTCATTCAAGACTAAACTCGTACACATGAGGCGGGTTCCTAGTGTTGTCATACCTGGACGCTTTTATAGCTATGGGAGTGCGTAGTGTTTTTTGGGATTTATTAAACAGAGACTTTTTCTGCCTGTGTAAGCGTGTGTTTTTTTTTTTTTTAATAAAAATGTTTTTAAGTGGTGCTTCAGTATTGTTCGCCTCTTTTTCCCATCTTGATGTTATCTGGATTTGTATGAGGGGAGCAGTCCAGAATGTGTTATACAGTGCCTTGAAAAAGCATACATACTCCTTGAAATTTTCCACATTTTATCACGTTGCAACCAAAAATGTAAACGTATTTTATGATAGACCAACACAAAATGGCACATAATTGTGAGGTGGAAGAATAATATATGGTTTTCAAATTTTTTTTATAAATATGTGAAAAGTGTGGCGTACATTTGTATAAAGCCCCCTTTACTCTGATACCCCTAACTAAAATCTAGCAGAACCAATTGCCTTCAGAAGTCACCTAAGTAGGAAATAGAGGCCACCTGTGTATAATTTAATCTCCGTATAAATACAGCTGTACTATGAAGCCCTTAAAGGATTGTTAGAGAACCTCTGTGAACAAACATCATCATGAAGGGCAAGGAACATACCTGGTCAGGGATCATGTAAAGCAGGGTTATAAAAAAAAAAAAAGATCTCCCAACCTTTGAACATCTCACGTAGCACTGTTCAATCCATCCTCCGAAAATGGAAAGAGTATGGAACTTCAAACCTACCAAGACATGGGAGTCCTTGCCGGCCTGTCAGTTTAGGTGGAGAGCATTATTCAGAGTAGCAGCCAAGAGGCCCATGGTATCTCTGGAGGAGCTACAGAGATCCACAGCTTCGGTGGGAGAAGCTGTCCACAGGACAACTATTAGTTGTGCACTCCACAAATCTGGCCTTTATGTGGAAAGCCATTGTTGAAAATAATCCATAAGAAGTCCTGTTTGCAGCAGGGGCGGATTGAAACCTCATGGGCCCCTTGGGAAATAGGAGATTATGGGGCCCCCAGGCTTACAGATGCACAAAAAAAGGCATATTCTTGTCTTATGGCTGGTTCAGACCACAAAAACGCACTCCAGATCCTTTACGGATGAGTTTATGCATGCATGTTTTTACCATGTTTTTGATGAGTTTCCAGGTGCTTTTGTTTTAGTGTACTGGGGTCCAGTGCGTTTTTTGATGCGTTCCCGTGCATTCTGGTGTGTGCATTCCATTACCGTGCAGGAAAAATTCCTACTTTTTTTTCTGGAACTGGAAAGCCCTGGAACTGACTGCATTGGTATGAACTATGGCATTGGAAACCATATAACCTACTTTTCATGCGTTTTTGATGCAGAAAAAAACACTGGACTGCATATGGTGTGAACTGACCCTCACTGAGTCTACCTTACAGAAGAACATAATTAAAACCAGCAACTGGAGAGACAATGAACACCTTGGTCAGGTCTATGTACAGTATAATGTACAGAGTATGTGGGTCAGGAGTAAGTAACAAACAAAACAGCAGATAGAGTACAGCAGTCAGGATGAGCCCCACGTTCACATCAGAATCCCCCCCCCTTACATCAAATTTCCACCCCACAGCAGAGCCCCCAGAGGTGACACGTAACAGCAGAGCCCCCCCCCCCCCAGGAGTACCACATAACAGCAGAGCCCCCTGAGAGTACCAGACTGGTTCCACAAGTAACAGAGAGGTCAACGACCAAAATTAATACAAGAAGACATTCCATCTGAGTCACTCCCAGTCAAGTGTGGTATACGTCAGGTCACAAAAAAAGACGTAGTTTTTGCGTACTTTTCATCCAATATACCAAAGGTTACGGTATCAAGTATGGTTACGTCAGTCAAGGTCCCGAAAGGTCAAGGTCTTTTTTTTCATC
>BLSH010286346.1:219506-230910 GCA_018402905.1 Glandirana rugosa | reverse complement strand
CCCCCCCCCCCCCCCCGATTAGCACCTTGCAGCGGAGCCCCCCAGAGTGGCACTTTGCACTTGTAGTTCCCAGCAGCTCACAGACATAGGAGGTGGTAATGCAGGAGAGGAGGGGACTGTGCTTGGTGAGCAGGTAATGAGTAGGGAGGTGGATGCAGCAGACTGAGGGAGAAGTTTAGAACATCCTTCCTCCAGAAGCAGTACACTCCTCACACAGAAAATCGATCTAACTGCTTCAGAGACAGGAGGAGCCTGCTAGAGGAAATGCAGCATCCCCCCCTCCTCCACCTCACCAGGGTAAGCACTGACAACAATACATGTTGAGACCAGTTAGCTTACTTGCCTGTCCCACCACTGCAGGCTGTGCACTCCTCCCTCCTGTCCTCCAGCAGTCTGCATCTCTGGCTCTGTTCTGAAGTAAAAAAAAAAAAGTTGTGCTGGGGAAAGGGGCGTGTACACTGTTCTTATTGCCTCAGGAGGCAGTGGAGGGGCGGGGAAGCTATAGGCTCTGGATTTTCGCAACAAAAGAATGTCGGTGAGGGACATTTCAGGGACAGATGTAAAAATACAGATTTGTACATACTGTCCCTGGTTTTACTGAGGCTGGCAACCCTGACGGGACCCCCTAGTGGCCTGGGGCCCTCGGGCAGTGCCAGAGTGCCCTAATGGTCAATCCGCCCCTGGTTTGCAGTTTGCGAGAAGCCATGTGGGGGACCGCAAACGTGAAAGAAGGTGCTCTGATCAGATGAGACCAAAATTGAACTTTTTGGACTTAAAGCAAAACGCTATGTGTGATGGAAAACGAACACATCATCATCATCCTGAACACACCACCCCCACCGTGAAACTTGGTGGTGGCAGCATCATGTTGTATGGGGCTAAATACAGGGCAATCTTAGAGAAAACCTGTTAGAGTCTGCAAAAGACTTGAGACTGGAGTAGAGGTTCACCTTCCAGCAGGACAACGACCCTAAACATACAGCCAGGAATACAATGGAATGGTTTAGATCAAAGCATATTAATGTGTTAGAATGGACCAGTCAATGTCCAGACCTAAATTCAATTGAGAATCTGTGGCAAGACTTAAAAAATGCTGTTCACAGATGCTCTCCATCCAATTAGAGTTTGAGCTATTTTTCAAAAATGAATGGGCAAACCTTTCACGCTAGATGTGCTAAGCTGGTAGAGACATCCCCAAAAAGACTTGCAGCTGTAAATGCAGCGAAAGGTGGTTCTACAAAGTATTGACTTAGTGGGCTGAATACAAATGCACACCACACTTTTCACATTTCTATTTGTAAAAAAATTGGAAACCCATTTATCATTTTCCTTCCACTTCACAATTATGTGCCACTTTGTGTTGGTCTATCACATAAAATCCCATTAAAATACATTTAAGCCAAGTCTTTTGCAGACTCCAATAGGTTTTCTTCTAAGATTGCCCTGTATTTGGCTCCATTCATTTCCCCATCAACTCTGACCAGCTTCTCTGTCCATGATGAAGAAAAGCATCCCCACAACATGATGCTGCCACCACCATGTTTCACGGTGGGGATGGTGTGTTCAGGGTGATGTGCAGTGTTAGTTCTCTGACACACAGAGCGTTTTGCTTTTAGGCCAAAAAGTTCAATTGTGGTCTCATCTGACCAGAGCACCTTCTTCCATATGTTTCCTGTGTCCCCCACATGTGTTCTAGCAAACTGCAAACAAGCCTTCTTATGGCTTTCTTTCACCAATGGCTTTCTTTTTGCAGCTCTTCCATAAAGGCCAAATGTGTGGCGTGCATGACTAATCGTCCTGTGGACAGATTCTCCCACCTGAGCTGTGGATCTCTGCAGTTTCTCCAGAGTTAACATGGGCCTATTGGCTGCTTCTCTGATTAATGCTCTCTGTGCCCGGCCTGTCAGTTTAGGTGGACGGCCATGTCTTAGTAAAAACAACAAGTATCAGGCGCATCAACAGGTGCATAGAGTCCCCATCCCTATTGTTAACCATCAAAGTCCAGAACAAAGTACATAATGGTCCAATAATGTGGATAAAAAAGAAGAAATCCGGTATATACACCCAGGGCTGCTCTCATGTGAGGGAAAGCCAAAACCACACCTGTAGCCAAGAAACAAAAAGGAGGCGCCTCTAATGCCCCGTACACACGATTGCATTCAACAGGTCGTACTCACGACCGTTGTATGCGATATCGACCGTTCGTATGAGCGATTTGAACAGTCAAACATACGACGGTCGTACACGGGAGTTGTATGAGCAGACTAGAAAACTTGGTCGTACCAACAAGCTCTCATACGACCGTTGTATCGTGTGTACAAAGCAGTTGGTACAACAAGTTGTATTGTGCAAAACACGCATGCCCCGAAGTCAGGAATGGCTGGATGCTAATTACATGCACCTGAACGTTCTTTTCCCGGACGTACGATCGTGTAGTGCAATCAGTATGCTGCATACAACAGCCAACATACGATTCACAACGGTCGTATGTGCGATCGTCGTCCCGTGTGTACGAGGCTTAAGTGTAAACCGTAAGAAATTTTTATTAAAAAAAACATCAGCCAATTGGCTACTCACATGACTTAAAAAGGGTATGGCACATGGAACCAGGAGAATGCTCAACCAGTGAAGAGTATGGCATCAGTTCCCCGAGACCTAGTAAGCAGCTAGTCATCCATGCAGATGAGATCATAAGTGGGGCCGTCTGTTTGTGGAACCGCCCGTTCGTGGAGTCGTTCATGGATGGTAGGAACGATCGTCTCCGTGCCGGCAGCCGGGGGATTCCAGAACGAGGCTTGGCTGCACTGGTTGCAGCGGGGTGATGTCATCAATCCGCGGCGCGTTTCAGAGCGTACAGACCGCGGTGTGAAGGCAGTCGTGCTCTTTCATCAGGCTAACTAAGATGGCGTGCCGCCATCTAATTGTAGTCCCTGGGAGTCAATAGTGGTGTCTAATTGGATCACCGCTATTGACTCCCAGGGACTACAATTGTCATGTGAGTAGCCAATTGGCTGATGTCTTTAATAAAAATGTCTTACGGTTTATACTTAGAGGCGCCTCCTTTTTGTTTCTTGGCCATGTCTTGGTAGGTGTGCAGTTGTGCCATACTCTTTCCATTTTTGGATGATGGATTGAACACAAAGCTTGGGATAATTTTTTATAACCTAAGCCTGCTTTAAGTTTCTCCTCGACTTTATCCCAGTCTCGTGTGTTCTTTGGCCTTCACAATGCTGTTTGTTCCCTAAGGTTCTCTAACAAACCTGAGACATTCACAGAACAGCTGCATTTACACTTTGATTAAATTACACACAGGTGGTTCCATCAGATTTTAGTTAGGGGTATCAGAGTAAAGGGGGCTGAATACAAATGCGCACTACACTTTTCATATATTTGTAAAACATTTTGAAAGCCATTTATCATCTTCCTTCCACTTCACAATTATGTGCCACTTTGTGTTGGTCTGTCACAGGGATATGCAATTAGCGGACCTCCAGATGTTGCAGAACTATAAGTCCCATGAGGCATAGCAAGACTCTGACAGCCACAAGCATGACACCCAGAGGCAGAGGCATTATGGGACTTATAGTTTTGCAACAGCTGGAGGTCCGCTAATTGCTTATCCCTGGTCTATCACATAAAATCCCAATAAAATACATTTGCGTTTTTTGGTTGTAACATGACAAAATGTAGAAAGTTTAAGGGGGTATGAATACTTTTTTAAGGAACCCGGCGGGTTGAAAGAAAAAAAAACTGACAGCTCTGGTGAAAGCCGCTGTACGAACAATCCGATGTTCGTTTGGTGATCTCCCCTGCTATTGTGTTCTGACAGTGGGGCGGCCATTGGCTGAGAGCTGATCGGGAGCCGGTTGGCTGCTGGTTTTCCAGCATGCTTGTCCAACAGAAGTCTCCCAACATTCAGCCCGAGTGTACTAGGCTTTAGTCCCCCACATACGAGCGTTCAGCTTGTGAACTTTCAAAAGTGGCAGACATGTTTTCACAGTTTTTTTTTTATTCACACTAGCGGGCTGAACAATCTCCGTACCACCCACAGTATCTTACATTTACATTATATGTTATATCTATTTGAGTAGTACACTGCACTTGTATGTGAAGGGGATAGATCACTTTAATATATGATTGTGATTACATTTGTTTACTTGCCTGTCTGCTTTGTACACTGAGCTGCGCACAAAGAGCTCAGTGTACAATTTTGGCAATTCCTGGGTGAATGAACACCTGCACATGCAAAGGAGTGACATCATCTTGGACAGGCAATCAAAACAACTAAAGTTTGTTACCGAGAGGTAGTCAGGCAGAACATGTCGGCAGCTGGTGTGGAGCTCCTGGGCAACGCTGGAGTGAAGGTGTGTATAGTTTTCCCAGCCGCAGTGCTGTGCCTGCAACTGAGCACTAAATGTAAAGTTCAGAGGGGTTCATCAGCACAGCTCTATAATAACAGAAAAGCAATGTTTCTTCCGCAATAAAAATATACATGCACAGTTTAGTGTACATTCCGGCACAGTGCCTGTGCGCTGGGATGACTGCATTTCTGCGCATATGTGGAAGTGATGTCATCCCTCACTGGCGAACCAAGATGGCTGAAGACCGGCCCCCAGAAGATTCTAGCAAGGGACCTCATGGGCATCGGACCATTGAAGCCAAGGTAAGTATATTAAGTCTCTGCAAGAAAAACATTAAAAATGGGCCCCCGGAGATTTTAGCCATAAGGTGTTGGAATGCACCACATATTAGCATATTATGGCAGACTAACCTGGCAAGTGACCCCCTCTAGTACTGTGGTGTCAGCGGTCCAGTCTGTTACAGGCACTTCCATCTCCCCTGGTTTTAGCCTTTTTGGCTGCTTGATTGGAAGTGCCAGGATGTCATCAGTCCTTATCATGCGTCTGGGAGACACATTGTTTCGGCACAGAATTAGAACGTTACAGCCTCGGAAAGTGCTGGCCGTGGTTTCTACTTTCAGCTCACAAACGCCGACGCCATCTACAGCTCAAAAACTACGGCGTTTTTATGGGGCCATTGAATAACATGGAGAGCTGTAAAAAACGTGGTTGTAAAAAAACACCCGTGTGTATGAGGCCTAAAGCTGAAACGTGTGTGTCTTTATATATTATCCCCAGCACATTGATCTCCCTTCTGGCACAGTGAAAGAGAAGAGCGCAAACACTTCTCTTATGGCATAGCCGGCAAGAGGCATCTTCCTGCTGCCACACAGAGCAATACTATTGTGTATGGGGCGATTCGGGTGTGCTCTGGCACATCCGACACACCCTTTGCGCACGCATGTGCAGTACAACATCTGTATTGTTGTAGGCTAGCAAAACCTTACACAGTTAAGCCTTTCACAGCTGTGTATTCTCAGGAGAAGGACCACAGATATTTGGTGACAAAAGCAATTGTCAATATGAAACATACTATCACTGAAAATGGCAATATCATACAAGCAATCCATTTGACGTTTTCTTCCACCTTCCACAAAATGATTTAAATCTCCGTGAGACAGCATAGTTTGTAAATGACATCTGTTTTCCAGTTTCGCTTTCAGTAGGAGAGTCTAATAATTCTAAAAGGGAAAATTCAAAAGCGCTGATACTTGGAGTCAATGCAAACAGAGCTGAAGCAGATGTGTGGGTGATAGCACACAGCATCTCATTAAAAGAGGATTTCACATCAACAAATTAAATGGAGGTCTTGCCTGCCATACTCATATACCACGATAAGGACTTACAAATGGCTTCTAGTGTACTTCTTTCTCAATAAGCTAAAATGGATTTTGCAGATGGCAGTAGTTTATCTGCAATAGAATTGTTTTGTTCACTTTTCAGATGGGAAACTGAAGATTCACATTGCAGAAATCAAGAATATCCCAATCAAAAGCTGCTAATACACCCTTTTCTTCTTAGTAAGCATTAAATATCTTACAAAAATATTTTATATTGCAACTGTGTAAAGAGAATATAATCCTGGGAAAATAGTCACCATATGCCATGATGGTCTGACAGCGCTATGCACAGTATGGTTCCTGTTAATTTAACCACTTGCTTACTGGGCACTTAAACCCCCCTCCTGCCCAGACCAATTTTCAGCTTTCAGCGCTGTTACTCTTTGAATGACAGTCAGGGCTGGCTCTACCACTAGGCTGAGTAGGCGGCCGCCTAGGGTGCACTGACGCCCAGGGCGCCAAGCGCCTGTCCATATACTACCCCAGCCTGTCTATAGACTGCCCCAGCCGACTTTAAGCAAGGTCCGGAGGCACAGGTGCAGGCCTGTGGACCACGGCTATACAAATAGGTAGAGAGGCGCTGTAGAAATCTCCAGCTCTGCCACCTCCATCACATACATGAACAGGACAAAGGGGGTGGAGTCAGGGGTGGAGCCAAATGGGGGCGGCAAAATGAGGTTTTGCCTAGGGTGTCAAAAATCCTTGCACCAGCCCTGATGACAATTGCGCGGTCGTGCGACATTGTACCCAAACAAAATTGACGTCCTTTTTTCCCCACAAATAGAGCTTTCTTTTGGTGGTATTTCATCATCTCTGCGTTTTTTATTTTTTGCACTATAAACAAAGAGCGATGATTTTGAAAAAAATTTGCTATAATAAAAATCCAAAAATAAAAAAAACAAATTTATTTATCAGTTTAGACCGATATATATTCTACATAGTTTTGGTTAAAAAAATCGCAATAAGTGTATTTTGATTGGGTTGCGCAAAAGTTATAGCGCCTACAAACTATGGAAATGGCATTTTTATTTTATTTTATTTTTTTTACTTGTAAAGTCGGCGATCGTGACTGTGATATTGCGGTCTGACGTTTTTGACACTTTTTTGGGACCAATGACATTTATACAGCGATCATATCTAAAAATAGACACTGATTACTGTATATAAATGTCATTGTCAGGGAAGGGGTTAACACTAAGGGGGCAATCAAGGGGTTAAATGTGTTCCCTGTATGTGTTCCATCTGTATGGGGGCGGGGCTGACAGGGACATAACAGATCTAACTGATCCCGATCGCAGGGATCAGTACATCTGTCATGCACCCCTCACAGAGTGGGGAACTGCCGTGTTTACATCGGCGGTTCCCCGTTCTGGCTCTCTGTGAAGTGAACGCGGGTCTCCGGCAGACATCGAGTCCGCCGGACCCGCGGGCGTACTCACGTGGCGTGCGGCGGCGAGAGCATGCCTGGAGCGCGCAAAAGGGGAGGACTTCTATTGACGACCTCCCGGCAATTCAGATCCGCGCTTTAGCCGTCAATCGGCTATAGCGCGGATCTGAAGTGGTTAATCCAAAACACCTACTTGTTTACATACTTGTTTAGATCTTAGACTTGGTAGAACAACATGTGATTTACAGGCTATTTTCTTGGTGCCACTGTGTAGCACCAAGATTTGCTTCAAATGATTTTCATCCTATAAAAATAAATAGAAAGTCATTTGCCAAGTGTCTAAGGGAAGGTGTAAAACTATTAGTTTGTCTCTAGCGAAAACTCTTGTTCCAAAATGTATGGAACTGGAACTGAACCTGAAGCTTTCAAAGAGGACACATGTTCAGGTTATTACTGTCTACTCATTCTCTGCTGTGTATCCAGAACTGGGAATTAAGGGTGCAATCTGCCCATCTGGACATAGATAACAGAAAAAAAAATCTTGACAGGGGTTCTAGTCATTCCACACTTTATCCAAAATAAGGACAAAATGGTTATATTTGATTTATTTGTTTGCAATCTGGCTTCTCTAATAAAGATGAACTGCAATCAAACATTTGGATGTACTGGTAAGGTTTGTTTTCAGCCTAGTTCAAATTTAGGCATTACCTTCAGACAGCAGAGGGACTAACTAGATGGCTAAGGCTCTTGCCTTGCAGTCCCAGACCTGAATCCTGCCAGACATGCTATCTGCAAAGGAAAATTGCTGCTAGTTTAATTTGTGTTTGAATACATTTTTGTATGATTATGGTAGTAGTGTGCTAGCTATCCCAGGTGAGCAGATTGATACGAATGGCTCTACCGATGAACTGCTTCATAATACTGTATGTAATGTAAATGTGGAAAATTAAATAAATGTGTTCCAAAAAAAGGTCAGTCCTTTTTTTCATGCATTAAGATACAGTATGCTGCTATCCCATTCAATATAAAAGTGTTGTGTCAACTCAGGGTGTCTTAGTACACGATAATGCTTTGTGTTAACGCAAAATAGACCCTAACGGAACAGAAAAAACAAACCGTGATGCATCACAGAGCAATTGATCAACTGCACTTAAAAGGATAATAAAGGTGGCCATAGCAATTGGTGACTCACGGTTTCAGTTGTTTTACAGTTTAGAGCAGCCACATGAAAACATAATGGTGGGTTTTGGTAAAAAAAAAGCAGTAGGCATTTATGATTATTCATTTTTTCTCTTACGTTCACTGACAGACGCAGCCCTTCATTAGACAAGTGGGGTTATATGCACATCCTACCAGGAGTAGACTAGGCAAATGGAAAGCGGCGGCCATTTTTCCGTAGTCGCAGCCTGTATGTAGGTTTTGGCCTCTTGTGACCGCTCGGCAGCCATGCTAGATGTGCCTGGAAAGAAAAATGTGCTGATAGCCATTTGCTTCCTCTTCACCTGGGACAGCGTGGATGGCACAGGCAGCGCAGGCTCTGGGACTGGTGGTCACTAAGCACTCCTACTGGGATGCAGCGCTTGTGGGCAACAAACAGCAAGTATAGCTGGGCTCTCCCTGGGGTGCTGGTAGCGGTGGGTGCAGTCCTCCCGGGGTCTCCCTGGTTGCTCTGTGGGGTGGTGGTGAGGCTGTATTGTGGGGGTGTCAGTGCATTTTTTTCTGCCTGTGCGGTCCGGTGGCGAAAATGGCGGATGAACCTGTGTTTCCTTCTGAGGAGGAGTCAGCGGCAGTGCGACCTGCCCTGGGGGCCCTGGTGTCCCTGGACCAGCTGAGAGCAGTTTTTGGGGAATTTTTTCCCCGGGCGGGGCCGAGCCAGGTTAAGGGGGCCCTTAAAAAGCGTCCGCCTCCCCCCCTTTCTTCAGGGGAAGAGTCTGAACCGGAAGTGGCCTCGGGGGTCACGGGGACCCCCGTGGAGCTCTCAGAGGGCGAGCTGGATCCCTCGGATGGCGAGGAAGACCAGGGGGCCTCAGTTGCGTGCGAAAAGGCGCTGGTGGCTGCACTGATTGCAGATATCCATGCGTCTTTGCGACTGGACCAAGTTGGGGAGTCGCAGGAGTCCGCATACGTTTGCGGGTCTGCTAGGCCGCCCAGGTCCCCTAGGGCTTACCCTTATAATCAATTTTTTGACCATCTGGTCTATCATGAATGGCAGCGTCCGCAGGATTCTTTTGCCCTGCCAAGACGCTTTTCTATACGTTATCCATTTGAGAATAGCTTTGTGAAGAAGTGGGCATCCCCCGCGGTGGACCCTCCGGTGGCACGCCTGAATAAGGCTACAACCATTCCCTTGGAGGGGTCTCCCTCTTTTAAGGTGATAGGCGGACAGAGGCGGTGTCCAAAGGACTTTTTCTGCTGGCAGGCTCAGCCATGCGGTCGGCCCTGGCGTTGGCCATGGCGGCGCAATCTCTGTCTGAGTGTATGACGGAGCTGCAGAATGACTTGAGCTGCGGGAGGTCGCTTGAGGCGTCGCAGAGAGCAGACCATGTGTTTCAGGGGCTTCGGTACCTGTGTGACGTAGCTCTGGACCTGCTTCCCATGTTGTCTAAAATGTCTGTTTTCGCAGTCATTATCAGATGGGTACTCTGGTTATGCTTGTGGTCGGGTGACCACACGTCTAAGGAGGGCCTGACGGATCTCCCCTTTCAGGGCGGTCGGCTCTTTGGGGCGCAGTTGGATGAAAACATTAAGGATTTCACTGGAGGGAAGAGTACTTTTCTTCCGGAGCCCAGGCGGCGGGAGTTCCGCTGCAAGCAGGGTCCTAATCCTTCGGATCAGAAGAGGTTTTTTTCGTACCCCCGGTGCAGCGGGCAAGGGGTCGAGGCCCGGCAAGTCTGCCGCGGGGGCCGGTAAATGACCCTGGCAACGCAAGAGCGAAAAGACAGAGGATAAGTCCGCCTCCGCATGATGGGTTGCCCCCACCCGATTCTCGGGTGGGGGGCCGTCTTCTGGGGTCCGCAGACAGGTGGACTGCCCGCATTTCTGACCGGTGGGTGGTGTCCTCCAGGTACAGGATAGAGTTCAGCACTCTACCCCCAGACAGGTCCTTCCCATCGAACTTGAGACTCCCTCAGGGGCGTCGAGAGGCTCTCTTAGGGGCTGTTCAGGCGCTCTCCGAACAAGGGGTGATTGTGCCAGTACCTCCGCTGGAAAGATTCCGCGGCTTCTACCCCAACCTGTTTGTGGTTCCCAAAAAGGGGGGGGGTCAGGCCGGTTCTGGACCTAAATCACTTTGTGAGGGAGCGGAAATTCAGAATGGAATCTGTCCGTTCGGTCGTGGCCGCCCTACACTAAGGGGACTTCATGGCGTCTCTGTATATCAGGAACGCGTACCTCCACGTCCCCATTTGTCTCCGGCACCAGCGCTTCCTGCACTTTGCGGTGGGAGATCTGCACTACCAATTCGTGGCACTTCCCTTCGGTCTGGCCTCGGCTCCTCGGGTGTTCACCAAGCTGGTGGCTCCGGTGCTGGCGCTATTGAGGCAGAGAGGCATTGCGGTGGTAGCATACCTCAACGACCTGCTCCTGAGAGCGGAGTCTGCTTCGGCGCTGGAGGAGAACGTGGCTATCACCATGGCCTCATTGAAGGACTTCGGCTGGCTGATCAATCTGCAGAAGTTGACATTGACTCCGTCCTGTCGCCTGGAATACCTAAGTCTGATTCTGGACACGGAGCAGGCGAAGGTGTTCTTGCCTCCGGCCAAGTTGCTGACACTGCAAGCATCGGTGCGAACCCTGCTGTCACGCCGGTGGTCTTCCTTACGGTCCTGTATGCGGGTGTTGGGGCTCATGGTTTCAGCCTTCGAGGCGGTGCCCAGAGTCACACTCGGCTCCTTCAGTGAGCGATTCTGTCACGGTGGGACAGGTCTCCGCTGTCCCTGGATCGGCTGATCAGATTGGATCATCAGACCTGAGGATCATTGACCTTGTGGCTATTGAGTCCCAGGTGTTGAGAGATAGGGGGGTCGCTGACTCCGTGATCCCTACCATGCTTAAGGCGCGCAAGATTTATCATCGCACCTGGAGGGCCTATATTGCCTGGTGTGAGGCGGGGGGTTGGAACCCTCGCTCTTACGTTGTGTCCAGGGTCCTGGCTTTTTTGCAGCAGGCGGTTTCCGGCAACTTTATCTTAACGGTCTCGGCTTTAGTCTGGGAGCTCTCATGAGTTACGGTTAAAAAATAGGTCCGGGACGACGTTTTTTCGGTCCTGGGACCTGTGT
>BLSH010286346.1:195168-207484 GCA_018402905.1 Glandirana rugosa | reverse complement strand
CGCAGGGAAACAAAATCCACCACATCCCCACTGACAGAACAGAGCTTTGCCTTACATGGGGAGAGCTCTGATCTGCCTTTCTGCTCGCTGATCACCAGGTGTTGGAAGTCATCCATTGGCTGGAACCCAGTGATCAGCTTGTGCTGTGACTAATCGCAGCACAAGCAGTGTGCCCCCTACCTGAAAGTACTGGATCACATACTAGTTTCATGATCAAGCACAGGAGAGCCACTTTACCACTTGAGGCTGGGCTCACATGTCAAGAGATTGTGACGGGCTCTCTATGGAGCTGGTTCACACATCTCTGGTGTGATTTTGGTCCATTTCAGGCCTGAATTCAGCCAAAAATTCGGGCCTGAAATGGTGAACTGGGATACTCCAGACCCCTGTTGGGAGCCGCTCCGCACTGCGGTGTGAACTCAGCCTTACTCATATGTGAGGTGGTCAGCAAGTTGATGACTAATCACAGCTGCTCACATGTCATCACTCATTTAGGCTTGATACACACCAGTCCAGTGCGAATTCCAGCCTTATTGTCGGTGAGGACAGGTGCAGCTGTTCCTGTCCATTCTCACTGTGGATCAGCTGATCAGGGAGGGGAGATGCAGTGAAGAGGGGGAAAGAATGTGGAACACATTTGCGGGTCAGATGCATTCCCATTGAACATAATGGGCTGGGAATTCACAACGCACACGTTTTCTGTGCAATGCGGAGTGCGAATGCACTGCACACATTGAAAACAGTATGTGTCCTGCAAATGTGAAGTGGTTGCGGTATAAGCAGCATCCAATTCGCCTAGGTGTGAACCCAGCCTCAATGCAGACTGTGTTCAGGGTTGATCATTTGCAAGCGGCTGCCTTCTGCAGCTAATCACCGGGAACCATTGCTGGGGTTCTTGCATGTAATCGGCGTCAGGCCCATTTTCCGGAGTGAATGTGCTCTGATAATGCTAGCTGTCATTCAAGGACGGTGGCAGCCACGACTGTGATCCTGCAGGCGAGTACTGCTGCCAAAGCAAGTTGGCCAATAGATGAAGTAAAAAAGGTTGGAGTTTAGCTTTAACACACCATAAAGGTAAGTCTAAAACGTTGTTGGACAGAGTGTTGTCAGCCGAGCCTTATTAGTAAAACAAAGCTTCCATTCAGCCCCCATATAAACTATGCCAGCGCTGCAGCCTCTGATCCCTATGTCTACAACATCCCCTGCCATCAGACACGCCCACACTTCCGGCTGTGAGAGTCATGTGACGGTCGCCATAACGACCCGTTGTAGCGAGTTTAACAGAACTTTATTGTTCTCTTAACAGATAACAGTTTGCTTTGACAAAGTGTGTCGGTTGTAGAGAAAATAAGAAAACGGCAAGTCTGGGGCTGTATTCCTTCCTTCCGAGTCACAGCGCTCAGTCTTCTCCATTGTGAAGAGCGCCAGCAGCTCCCCTCAGGCGCGGTGTGATTGGGTGAAGCGTCCGGAAGTGGAGTGTTTCCCTGGTTACATTGTAACCGTCTGTTGTGGCTGAGTGGGATGCTCCAGGCCTGTCTACAGCTCGTGTGGAATTTCTCTATAGCACAAGGTGACTGCACACTACGGGGGAGACGTTAGTTTCTATTGCATGGATCATGGTAAGCTTCTTGTGTGTTGTTGTAGTGGGCATCTCAGGACTACAGAGAGTGGCCAATACCCCCCTCCTGACTATTATGGAAGGCCAGGGACTTTTCCGTACACATTGGGGGGGATTTACTTAACCTATCAGCTTCCAGGTTGTATTGTTAAAGCTTAATTCAACAAGCTAATGTTAGAAGCTGATTGGTTACTGTGCACAGCTGCATTAGATTCTGTGTACACCCGTTTTAGTAAATCTTCCCTATTGAATGAAATATTTTAGGGTTTCATTGCACTTTACCATTGCAATGCACTAGAGCAGAGATCTCCAAACTACAGCCCTCCTAACTGTTGTGGAAGGAACTACGCGTCCCATGAGGCATTGTAAAACTCTGACATTTGCAGGCATGATGGGAATTGTAGTCCCTGAGCAACTGGAGGGCCATAGTTTGGAGACCCCTGAACTAGAACATTAGAAATGGGCTCGGGCATGTTCGAAATTTAGGGTTGCCACCTCATCTCTTTAAACCCGAACACATATGAATTACACAGGTTCTGAGGCTAATTTAATGCAGATGAGGCACCAAGTGAGTTTAATCACCACCTTAATCAGCCACAGAACCTGTGTAATTTATATGTTTTAGGGATGAGGTGGCAACCCTATCGAAATCCCACATGCCCGATCCCGCCAGGAAGCTGACACTACCCACGGCTAATCACAGGCATTGAGACATTTCCCAATCTGTGCAGCTGCGGACCACAAATGCCTCACTGCCTGTGTTTAGCCGTGTGCAGTGTCAGCTTCCTGGTGGGATCCCGAACATGCCTGAGCCCTTCTCTATAGAACATGTGTGCACATAGCCCTAATAGTAAGCAAATATGTGCTATTTGACTGCGCAAAACCAGGTACTTGTATAGCGTCATCAATTTATGCAATGCTTTACATATATATTGTATATTCACATCAGTCCCTGTCCTCAAGGAGCTTACAATCTAAGATCCCTAATGCCTTGTACACACGGTGCGACGGTCGTATGACTGAATTGCCCAAATCGTATGTTGGCTCATAAATCTCACGTACTGACATGCACTAAACAATTGTACGACCAAACCGAACATATAAAGAGAAATTCAGGTGCATGTAATTTGTGAATTAGGAACGAACAAACACTTCTGGGCGTTCCTGACTTCTGAGCATGCGTGTTTTGCACAGTAAAACTTGTTGGACCAACTTCTCTGTACACATGATACAACGGTTGTACGACCGCTTGTTGTACAACCAAAGTTTTCTAGTCTGCTCATCCAACACCTGTTGTACGACTGCCGCACGTCGGCTGTTCTAATCGCACGTATTAACGGTCGGATGATCGTACAACGAGCGGTCGTATGACCGTTTTTATACGACCGTCGCATAGTGTGTACGAAGCTTAACTCACATTCATACATACACTAACCAGCCACTTTATTAGGAACACCTGTTCAATTGCTTGGTAACAAATTGCCGATCAGCCAATCACATGGCAGCAACCTTATGCATTTAGGCATCTAGATGTGGTGAAGGTAGGGTTGCCACTTCATCCCTTGAAACCCGAACACATATGAATTACACAGGTTCTGAGGCTAATTTAATGCAGATAAGGCACCAAGTGAGTGTAATTACCACCTTAATCAGTACCAAAACCTGTGCAATTCATATGTGTTCGGGTTTAAACTTTAAAAGGATGAGGTGGCAACCTTAGGTGAAAAGTTCAAACCGAGCATGAATGGGGAAGAAAGGGTATTTAAGTGACTTTGAATGTGGCGTGATTGTTGGTGCCAGGTGGACTGGTTTGAGTATTTAACCACTTCCATACCGCAGGCCCGTCATATGACATCCTGGGCTTTCAGTGGTGATATCTGAATGATGCCTGCAGCTGCAGGCATCATCCAGATATCATTTTCTACACTTCTTACCGGCAGCAGGAGGGGACATTCCCTCCCCGCCGCCCTCTGGTGTGTCTCCCAACTCACCTGTGCGATCGGAGAGCGGGAAAAGGAATCGGCCGGCGCCAGAAAGAAGCCATAGAGAAAACCGAGGGACAGATGGTCCCCGGCAATCTCTTTGACTCTTGAAGGCCTGGTGGCGACGTTGTGATGTCACGTCTGGGCCTGCGGATGTAAACAATGGCAGGAAAGCCTGAGATCTGAGTTTTTTTTGCTCTCAGGCTTTCCAGCCTGGAGGAGAGATGTGGGGCCTATCCCCATAAAAAGGAACCTGTCACGCAGTATTCCTAATACAAGGGATGTTTACATTCCTTGTAATAGGAATAAAAGTGACCAAAAACATTTTTTAAAGAGAAAGTGTAAAGATAAATAAAAAAATGAAAGTGCCCCCATCCCCGCAAGCTTCTACGCAGAAGAGAGCACATAAGTAGGTTGCGCCCGCATATGTAAACAACGTTCAAACCACACATGTGAGGTATCACCGCAGACATTAGAGCAAGAACCATAATTCTAGCCCAAGACCTCCTCTGTGACGCTAAACATGTAACCTGTAAAATTTTTTAAAGTGTCGCCTATGGAGATTTTTAAGTATCGAAGTTTGGCTCCGTACGAGTGTGCTCAATTTTAAAGCGTGATATGTGAGGTATCTATTTACTCGGCGTAACCTCATCTGCCAAAAAAATTGCGCTAGCTTTACTTTTGTTTTTTTCTTTTTATTCATGAAAGTGTTTGTCTTTTTTTTTCCAAAAAAAAAAATTGCGTTTGAAAAATTACTGCGCAAATACCCTGCGACATAAAAAGTTGCAATGCCCACCATTTTATTCCCTAAGGTATCTGCTAAAATATATATATATATATATATATAGTTTGGGGGTTCTGAGTAATTTTCTAGCAAAAAAAGTATGATCTTTACATGTCTCTGCGGACTCTAATGTAAGGGTAATTTGGGAACACTGATTTAAGAGGGAATTCTGGAAACTCTGATATAAGTGGGGACTTTGGTGAGCAAAGTTCCCTCTTAAATTGCTGTGCACCTCCTAAATTATTTGGGGTTGGCTTGAAGAAAAGGTAGCAACCCTACTCCATGGCAGCAGAGTTTGTCCTGCACCTCCTGCTTTTCTTCCTCTGTAATCTGTGTTCCCTTGGTACAGTCTGTGTCATTCCTGTTGCTTCCTCCCCACCTCTGTAGCAGTAAATCTTGAGGCTGTCAGCCCAACGGTCACTGTGTGACTCGCTAATGACTCCCTCAGTGCTCTGATTATTGGCACAGTGCCAAGAATACAGGACAACTGAGGGTGCACAAAGCAGAATAAGACTTTGCACTGGATTTTAAGCAGTATAGGCACTTATTTATAGTGTTTTACATTACTGTAGCTCTAAAAGGGACCAGCATGATGTAATCTATCAGGACTTAATTTGCTGACTAAGGCTGGGTTCACACCTATGTGAATTGCATGCGGCTTACACCGCATCAAATTTTCATGATACCTGAAAACACATTGTGCGTTTTCTGTGCTATGCGGTGCGAATTCCCAGCCTATTAATTTCATTGGGAACGCATCTAACACGGAGATGTTTTCCGCACTGAACAGGGCTTTTTCTCCCTGCTCGCAGCCCCTCTCACTCCAAACCCCCCCCCCCCCCGCAGCTGCTGCGCTGTGAGAACTTACAGGAGCCGCCGAACTGTGGCTCCGCCCCTTCTCAGCAGCAAACAGGCTGGAATTCGCACCGCAATGGTGTGAATCCAGCCTAAAGCTCCACTTTAAATCTGAAGTACAGAGGACACTTTTTTTAAGCGTTTAGAGCAAGCTGATTTTCCCATTTGGGATAAACTTTTTGCATATATGAATAAAAGTTAATCATTGTAAGTACCCCTGTCAGTGGTAAATGGTTTGTCTCATCCCTCTAACTGCTATTTTTACTGGACAGCTTTTGGTCTGTTAAAGCGAAACTTTCACTCTTTATCAGCATAAATCTCTACACATGTATCTAACTTTTTTTTTTTTTTTTTTTTTTGTCTTTTTTTATTTACTTACTATTTTTTTTGTCCACTTCCTGGTTTTCCTGAAGGCACTGATAAGGTAGCCCTGGCAGCACCAATGCCTCCTGGGAAGGCAAAGTAACCAGTGCTTTCAGGTAGTTCTTGCACCTAATCTGTAATATTCTGCAGTATTCTCATACTGCACACGTGCTAGATGGAGCGCATGACCTCCTGACGCTTATTATGCGCATGTCCTTAACCAGTTGCTTACTGGGCACTTAAACCCCCCTCCTGCCCAGACCAATTTTCAGCTTTCAGCACTGTCACATTTTAAATGACAATTGCCCGGTCGTGCAACGTTGTACCCAAATAAAATTGATGCCCTTTTTTTCCCCACAAATAGAGCTTTCTTTTGGTGGTATTTGATCACCTCTGCGGTTTTTATTTTTTGCGCTATAAACAAACAAAGAGCGACGATTTTGAAAAAAGAACAATATTTTTTACTTTTTGCTCTAATAAATACCAAAAAATAAAATATAAAAAAAAATGATTCGTTGGGTTTGGCTGATTTATATTCTTCTACATATTTTTGGTAAAAAAAAATCGCAATCGACGGTTATTGATTGGTTTGCGCAAAAGTTATCGCATCTACAAACTATGAGAATTGATTTATGGCATTTTTATTATTATTATTATTATTTTTTTTTTACTAGTAATGTCGGCGATCTGCTATTTTTATCGGAACTTTGATATTGGGGCGGACATGTTGGACATTTTTGACACTTTTTTGGGCCAATGACATTTATACATCGATCAGAAATTTAAATGTCCACTGATTACTGTATAAATGTCATTGGCAGTGAAGGGGTTAACCTGCAGGGGGCAGTGAAGGGGTTAAGTGTTCCCTGGGTGTGTTCTAACTGCGGGAGGGATGGGTTGGCAGGGACATAACAGTTCTAACTGATCCCAGCGACAGGGATCAGTAGATCTGCTATGTCCCCCTCTCACAGAACGGAGAACCGCCGTGTTTACATTGGCGGTTCCCCGTTCTGCAGCTCCGCAGGCGATCGCGGGTCTGGAGCGGACATCGAGTCCGCACGACCCCCGGGCACGCCCACGCAGCATGCGTCCACCCGGAGATTGAGATCTGCGCTGTAGCCGTCTTTCGTCTATAGCGCGGATCTCAAGAGGTTAAAGTGGTTGTCAAAAAATGCAAAACAAAAGCATAATGAGCTAGTATGCATCGCGTACTAGCTCATTATGAAATCCTTACCTTGGAACGAAGCTGTTGCAGCGGTCTCGGCACATGCTTCTTCCGGGTCCGCGGCTCCAGACAATCACAGCGTGGGCTCTAACGCTGTGATTGGCGGAGCCGTGCTGATGTCACTCCCGCGCGTTCGCTTGGGAGCCGCCAGTTACGGCACATTTACAGAAGAAACGGCACCCTGGGCCACCCCAGGGGCCGATTCTTCAGTGCGCATGTGCCGATGATGTAGGCACATGCAGATACAGAGTTGACAACCACTTAAAAAAAAAAAAAAAAAAAACTCCCCCTGAGATCTCGCAAAATTTTATATTTTAAACCATATTTGCAAGAAATCTGTGGTCACTTTCATTTTATAACATCAGTATTGTAATTGCAGCACAGGCAACAGTTTTCTTTCACAATCCAATATAATCTTACTTGAAAAATTGAATTTCGTGTTGTGAGTGTTGCCTGTCTGCTGGCCATCTCTTTCCACAAATTTCTGGTTTCCCCGCATGCTTTGCAGCTTCTCCTCTGCTGTGTACTTTCAATTTCTAAAGCCCGGTACACACAGTAAGACTTTTTTTTCATTCGTTCAGCCCCAAAAACTGAGCAGCTTGCGAGGAGGTCTCTGTACAAACTATTTGATGTTAGTACAGCAATCTCTCTGCTGTGCTATTGTGTTCTGACAGGTCAGAACTCGCTCATCCTCCCCCTGCCCCTCCCCACCAGAACCCACCTGTGCCATTCCTTTGGATCTTCTTCCTAGGCACCGCCTATATGCACTCCAGCGTTTATGCTAGTGGTATGCTTCATAGCGTGCTTCCAGCATTGAGACTGAACTGCTACAGCTCCTGGTCTTGTACTAATGGTCAGGAGCAGGGAGAACTATCACAGTGATCTCTCAATAAAACCAACTCCTGTACTCTGTTTCTTCGCAGCCTCGCTGAGAGGCTGACCCAGGTGCCAGTCCAGGCATGTGGGTCAATCACGACCATATAGTCACGATCTTTCCCCAGCCTGGACCTGCTCTGTGATGTCAGCCGACAGCGGGGCTTCTGTCTGCTAAAAACGGGTCACAGGATTGCAGAACGGAGTGCACTGTGACCTACAGAACTACAGCCAAACAAGCTTTGGCTGTACTGCTTTAACTGAACAAGCTGAAGATAAAAACAGGTTACTACAGATTACTGTAAAGTTGCTTCAGATTCTGTCTGCTTCAGTTTTGTTAAATTTCCCTCAATGTATATTTTTCTCCCAGTCAGCGAAAATGTAAACCAATAGAAAGAATATTAAAGATAAAGTAGCTAGATCAGGGCTGGTTAGTGTCAGGGTCGCAGGTCAGTATTTTTAGGCAGGATTAAAAAAAGACTTTATTTAAGCCAGCCATACATGGAACGACATGTAGCCAGTTCAGCAAAGGCTGGACAAATTTTGATCCATGATGGGCAGGGTGGTTGTACAGAAGTTGATTTACTGATTGACTTCTGTAAAACCGCCCTGCTGGAAGATTTCCACTCGATCAGTGTATTCTGAAGGTGGAGAAGTCTTCCTGCTGTCAGAATACAGTAGTTCAATGGGGAGGGACCCTTCATCCACCTTGAATGTGTGGATAGGGGAATTGAGTGATCTTTTTTCGTTCAACCTGCTGGTTGTCAAATGAAAAAAATTCAATTAGTTATGGGGCTGCCTTAGTAGCAATGCTTTAAGCCTAGTACACACAGGCCGAATGTTGGGTGGCGTTGGACGGTTCAATAGAAACTGGCTGACATTTGGCCCATGCGTACTGGGGTCTGTCTGACAGAAGCTTCCCATCCCGAAGACCGAAAAAGGTCTGCCAAACGGCTACCGATCAGTGCTCTCAGCCAGTGGCTGAAAGCGCTGTCCGAAGTGCTCTGGCCGTCCCCGTCAGAGCACAATAAAACAGCAGGGGAGATCTCTGCACTAACGCCCGATAGTTAGTACAGCGACTCCTTCTAAGCTGTTTTTCGTTTAGCTCTGTTGGGTTGAATGAAATAAAACTAGTGTGTGCTAGGGTAAACATTTGTGTGTGAGTTTGTGTAAGTCGCACCCATTCCTGCACCTGCATACAGCAGCACTAAAGTGCTACTTTAACTGCTTGCTGCCCATCCACAGTGCATTTACTGCAGATGGGCAGCAGCTACAGGCAAGGCGACTTACCCGTGCGTTGCCTAGCACATAGCACTAGCTCGCCCCCTGGGGCACGCAGAGGTGCGATTCCCATGACCGCTGTGTCTGGAGGACACAGTGGATCATGGCCCTCGGTACACAGCCTCTGTGAGCAAACTGTCATGAATGGCATACATTCATGAACAGCTTGCTTACTATTGTGATGCTCTGATTGGCCCACAACTATCACATGGTACCTGGGCCATTTACAGCACCCTGTATCGTGATTAGCTGTAGCCAAAACTAGCACTGAACTGGAAAGTATGGAAAAAAATGTTAAAAGAGTTAAAAATGTATTTAGAAACGTAAAAAAAAAAAAAAATGTATTTGTTTTTAAATATTTTTTTAACGTACTGTCAACAGTCAGTTTCCCTGATCACTGCCACCCCACTCAATATGACAGTATCTAAAAAAAAAATGTCAATTTTTTTATTTATTTATTTAATTTCTTAATTTCCCAAAAAAAATTACAACTTCACAAAACTCATTATGCCTCTTACTAATACTTTGGATTGTCTGCTTTCCAAAAAGGGGTCATTTGGGGGGAATCTTTACTGCTCTGGCATTTTAGAGCCTCAAGAAATGAGAGAGGCCGTCAGTACATCAGGATTGATCAATTTTCAAATTGTGAGCACACTCCTCACATTTTTGTAAATCTTTTATTATATCTTTTCATGTGACAACACTGAAGAAATGACACTTTGCTACAATGTAAAGTAGTGAGTGTACAGCCATTAATGTCTAAACTGCTGGCAACAAAAGTGAGTACACCCCTAAGTGAAAATGTCCAAATTTGGCCCAAAGTGTCAATATTTTGTGTGGCCACCATTATTTTCCAGCACTGCCTTAACCCTCTTGGGCATGGAGTTCACCAGAGTTTCACAGGTTGCCACTGGAGTCCTTTTCCACTCCTCCATGACGATATCACGGAGCTGGTGGATGTTAGAGCCCTTCGCTCCCCCACCTTCCGTTTGAGGATGCCCCACAGATGCTCAGTAGGGTTTAGGTCTGGAGACATGCTTGGCCAGTCCATCACCTTTACCCTCAGCTTCCTTAGCAAGGCAGTGGTAGTCTTGGAGGTGTGTTTGGGGTCGCTATAATGTTGGAATACTGCTCTGCGACCCAGTCTCCGAAGGATGGGGATCATGCTCTGCTTCAGTATGTCACAGTACATGTTGGCATTCATGGTTCCCTCAATGAACTGTAGCTCCCCAATGACGGCAGCACTCATGCAGCCCCAGACCATGATGCTCCCACCATCATGCTTGACTGTAGGCAAGACACACTTGTCTTTGTACTCCTCACCTGGTTGCCGCCACACACGCTTGACACCATCTGAGCCAAATAAGTTTATCTTGGTCTCATCAGACCACGGGACATGGTTCCAGTAATCAATGTCCTTAGTCTGCAGCAAACTGTTTGTGGGCTTTTTTGTGCATCATCTTTAGAAGAGGCTTTCTTCTGGGACAACAGCCATGCAGACCAATTTGATGCAGTGTGCGGTGTATGGTCTGAGCACTGAAAGGCTGACCCCCCTCCCCACCCCTTCAACCTCTGCAGCAATGCTGGAAGCACTCATACATCTATTTCCCAAAGACAATGTCTGGATATGAGTCACAAACAAAACACTTTCCTTATTGCGCTCAGAGGGGAGACATCTTCCACCTGATAATTTGATTTTTTAATTTGTTCTAGTGGGACTTTAGATAATGTGCCGCCTTGCTGCCACTGATGAACTAGGGGTAGTCCAAAGGCACTGTAGCAAAGACAAGAAAACAATGGCGCACTCGCCTAGCTCGTTATCTTTTGACAAAATCCTTTAATTAAAAAATTAAAAACATACTCACAAACGAGCCGTGAAATAGAGCATAACAAGCATTTGTGGAGTCCTTTCCATTCATGGACATATACTGCACGGCTGGTATCTCACACAACGAAGGCCAACCCGTTTCAAGGTTTCTACCTCTTCTAGAAACTCCACAAATGCTTGTTATGCTCTATTTCACGGCTCATTTGTGAGTATGTTTTTAACTTTTTAATTAAAGGATTTTATCAAAAGATAATGCGCTAGGCCAGTGCGCCATTGTTTTCTTGTCTTTGCTACAGTACCTCTGGATATGACGCTGAGCACATGCACTCAACTTCTTTGGTCAACCATGGTTAGGCCTGTTCTGAGAGGAACCTGTCCTGTTAAACTGCTGTATGGTCTTGGCTACCATGCTGCAGCTCAGTTTCAGGGTCTTGGCAATCTTCTTATAGCCTAGGCCATCTTTATGTAGAGCAACAATTCTTTTTTTTTTTTTTTTTTCAGATCCTCAGAGTTCTTTGCCCTGAGGTGCCCTGTTGAACTTCCAGTGACCAGTATGAGAGAGTGAGAGTGATAACACCAAATTTCACACCTGCTCCCCATTCACACCTGAGACCTTGTAGCACTAATGAGTCACATGACACCTGGGAGGGAAAATGGCTAATTGGGCCCAATTTGGACATTTTTACTTGGGGGTGTTCTCACTTTTGTTGCCAGCGGTTTAGACATTAATGGCTGTGTTGAGTTATTTTGAGGGGACAGCAAATTTACACTGTTATACAAGCTGTACACTCACTACTTTACATTGTAGCAACGTGTCATTTCTTCAGTGTTGTCACATGAAAATATATAATAAAATATTTACAAAAATATATATGAGGGGTGTACGCACTTTTGTGAGATACTGCTGGTGTATGTATGTATATATTGCGATCATAAAACAGAAGGCGCACCAGCTTAGTGCATTATCCCTTAGATATCCTTTATTGGTAATATCATGTTATAGATTATATACTCCCAAACCAAAATATGTCCAAGCTCATCAGAACAAATCCAGCTAGAGACCATCAGCATGTCACATCTCAAAGAGGAACAAGGTAAAGCCTAAAAGGCTAATGCGTTTCAAAGGACTCTTGAGAAGAGGGCAAGTCCTTCAAAACACGTTAGCCTTTCTGGCTTACATTGTTGCTCTGTGTGATGTGATGTGCCAATGGTCTGTAGCTGGATTCATTCTGATGAACTTCCTGAACGGGAGAAGAGTTCTCAGGAAACTTTGCGTAATCGGAAAATCCGAAATGGAACAAGGAGAAACTCTACACTGTACGACTACCAGAGATCGACCTAAACAAGACTACTCGAACCTGTATAAAACCAAACCCTCATATATTAGATATTGTACTATAATGGTTATTTCCTATAGATTCCCTATTACGTGATTCGACCACGCGGAAGACAAAATACTAGCGTTATATATGTATGTATGTGGTCGTCATAGAGTGTTTTCACGCAT
>BLSH010286346.1:179510-192765 GCA_018402905.1 Glandirana rugosa | reverse complement strand
TTTTTTTTTTTTTTTTTTTTTTTTTTTTCAGATCCTCAGAGTTCTTTGCCCTGAAGTGCCCTGTTGAACTTCCAGTGACCAGTATGAGAGAGTGAGAGTGATAACACCAAATTTCACACCTGCTCCCCATTCACACCTGAGACCTTGTAGCACTAATGAGTCACATGACACCTGGGAGGGAAAATGGCTAATTGGGCCCAATTTGGCCATTTTTACTTGGGGGTGTACTCACTTTTGTTGCCAGCGGTTTAGACATTAATGGCTGTGTGTTGTTATTTTGAGGGGACAGCAAATTTACACTGTTATACAAGGTGTACACTCACTACTTTACATTGTAGCAAAGTGTAATTTCTTCAGTGTTGTCACATGAAAATATATAATAAAATATTTACAAAAATATATATGAGGGGTGTACGCACTTTTGTGAGATACTGCGTGTGTATGTATATATTGCGATCATAAAACAGAAGGCGCACCAGCCTAGTGCATTATCCCTTAGATATCCTTTATTGGTAATATCATGTTATAGATTATATACTCCCAAACCAAAGCTCATCAGAACAAATCCAGCTAGAGACCATCAGCATGTCACGTCTCAAAGAGGAACAAGGTAAAGCCTAAAAGGCTAATGCGTTTCAAGGGACTCTTGAGAAGAGGGCAAGTCCTTCAAAACACGTTAGCCTTTCTGGCTTACATTGTTGCTCTGTGTGATGTGATGTGCCAATGGTCTGTAGCTGGATTCATTCTGATGAGCATGTACATGTACAGCTTGTACAGGTTATATACTCACAAAACCAACATATTACATGATATCAATAAAGGATATCTTGAGGATAATGCACTAGGCTGGTGCACCCTCTGTTTTATGGTTGCACTATATATACACCATGGTTTGTAGACTCTATAACTTTCACATAGACTAAATAATATACAGTCAGGTCCATAAATATTGGGACATTGACACAATTCTAATCTTTTTGGCTCTATACACCATCACAATGGATTTGAAATGAAACGAACAAGATGTGCTTTAACTGCAGACTTTCAGCTTTAATTTGAGGGTATTTACATCCAAACCAGGTGAACGGTGTAGGAATTACAACAGTTTGTATATGTGCCTCACACTTTTTAAGGGACCAAAAGTAATGGGACAGATTAACAATCATAACTCAAACTTTCACTTTTTAATACTTGGTTGCAAATCCTTTGCAGTCAATTACAGCCTGAAGTCTGGAATGCATAGACTTTACCAAACCCTGGCTTTCATCCCTGGTGATACTCTGCCAGGCCTCTACTGCAACTGTCTTCAGTTCCTGCTTGTTTTTGGGGCATTTTCCCTTCCGTTTTGTCTTCAGCAAGTGAAATGCATGCTCAATCGGATTCAGGTCTGATGATTGACTTGGCCATTGCATAACATTCCACTTCTTTCCCTTAAAAAACTCTTTGGTTACTTTGGCAGTATGCTTTGGGTCATTGTCCATCTGCACTGTGAAGGGCCGTCCAATGAGTTCTGAAGCATTTGGCTGAATATGAGCAGATAATATTGCCCAAAACACTTCAGAATTCATCCTGCTGCTTTTGTCAGCAGTCACATCATCAATAAATACAAGAGAACCAGTTCCATTGGCAGCCATACATGCCCACGCCATGACACTACCACCACCATGCTTCACTGATGAGGTGGTATGCTTTGGATAATGAGCAGTTCCTTTCCTTCTCCATACTCTTCTCTTCCCATCACTCTGGTACAAGTTGATCTTGGTCTCATCCTTCCATAGGATGTTGTTCCAAAACTGTGAAGGCTTTTTTAGATGTTGTTTGGCAAACTCTAATCAGGCCTTCCTGTTTTTGAGGCTCACCAATGGTTTACATCTTGTGGTGAACCCTCTGTATTCACTCTGAAGTCTTCTCTTGATTGTTGACTTTTACACACATACACCTACCTCCTGGAGAGTGTTCTTGATCTGGCCAACTGTTGTGAGGGGTGTTTTCTTCACCAGGGAAAGAATTCTTTAGTCATCCACCACAGTTGTTTTCCATGCTCTTCCGGGTCTTTTGGTGTTGCTAAGCTCACCAGTGCGTTCTTTAATTTTAAGGATGTTCCAAACAGTTGATTTGGCCACACCTAATGTTTTTGCTATCTCTCTGGTGGGTTTGTTTTGTTTTTTTAGCCTAATGATGGCTTGTTTCACTGATAGTGACAGCTCTTTGGATCTCATATTGATAGTTGACAGCAACAGATTCCAAATGCAAATAGCACACTTGAAATGAACTCTGGACCTTTTATCTGCTCCTTGTAAATGGGATAATGAGGGAATAACACACACCTGGCCATGGAACAGCTGAGTAGCCAATTGTCCCATTACTTTTGGTCCCTTAAAAAGTGGGAGGCACATATACAAACTGTTGTAATTCCTACACCATTCACCTGATTTGGATGTAAATACCCTCAAATTTAAAGCTGAAAGTCTGCAGTTAAAGCACATCTTGTTCGCTTCATTTCAAATCCATTGTGGTGATGTATAGAGCCAAAAAGATTAGAATTGTGTCGATGTCCCAATATTTATGGACCTGACTGTACACTGATTTGGGTTACTTTTTCTAAAGAAATGTAGTAGAATACATTTTGGCCTCAATTTATGAAGAAAGATGATTTATTTGCAAAATGTTGTAACAGAAACTAAGGCTCCATGCACACTGTATCTGATAAACGGCCGTTTTTGGTCGTTTGGGCGTTTTTTTTAACAGCCCAAAAACGCCACTATGTTATCCTATGTGGCCATGCACACATGGACATTACTTGTCATTTATCAGCAGTGGCATTTTTGGGCTGTTATCTGAACGCCCTGAATTGGCGTTCAAAAGTCGTTCTCCTGACCACAAAAAACGCTAGACGCCGGTAAACGCCGGTTTATCGGCGTCTGGCGTTTTTTTGCAGTCAATGGAAGCCAATGAAGAAAAAAAAACGCCAAAAAACGCAGACGCCGAAAAACGCCGGTAAACGCTGCTTACAAAACACTGCAAAAGAACGTTTTGTAAGCAGCGTCTCCTGCCGGACACTGAAAGAGCCCAGATAGCGTCCAGTGTGCATGGAGCCTAAGAAAAGCATGGGTTTTTATTTAAATTCTCTGTATTTTTTTTTTTTTTTTGTTTATATAGCAAAAGATAAAAAAACAGTGGTGATTAAATACCCCCAAAATAATTCTCGATTTGTGTAAAATAAAAATGTTACAAATTTCAATTGGGTACAGTGTTGCGCAAATGTCAATTAACCACTTCTCGCCCGGCGTATTGACAAATGACGTCCGGGCGGGGTGGTTTGTTATCCTGACTAGACGTCTATTGACATCCTCAGGATAATCCCGTGATCGCGTGCCCCCCGGGGGTGCGCATCACGGCGATCGTTGGTGCCGTGGGTCAGTCTGACCCACCGCATTACCGACCGAGGTAAAAGGCTTCTGTGGAAGCCTTTTTACCGTGTGATCAGCCGTGACCAATCACGGCTAGTCAGTGTAAATAGGAAGAGCCGTTTATCGGCTTTTCCTCTGCTCAGGTCTGCAGACCTGAGCAGCGGAGAGCCGATTGGCTGCTCGCCTGGCAGGGTGGGGGGCTGCGCTTAACGTTTATCAGCGCAGCCACCCTCAGGACCACCCCACTGGACCACCAGGGAGCCTGCCCAGGACCACCAGGGAGGGAACATGGAGGCCGCCCAGGACCACCAGGGAGGGAACATGGAGGCCGCCCAGGACCACCAGGGAGCTCTCACTAGACCACCAGGTAAGGGCAGTATAGTGCACTATAGGGATGGCACTGTGCCCATATATGATGCCTGCCAGTGCCATCCCTAACAGTGCTGTATGTACCTGTGCCACCTATCAGTGAGCACCTGTGCCACCTAAAAGTGCCCATCTGTGCCACCTAAAAGTGCCACCTATCAGTGCCCAGCAGTGCCACCTATCAGTGCCCAGTGCCACCTATGAGTGTCCATCAGTGCCTGTCAGTGTTGCTTATCAGTGCCGTCCATCAGTGCTGCATATGTGCCCCATAATCAGTGCAACCTTATCAGTGCCACCTCATCAGTGCCAATCTGTATTGCCTCCTCAGTGCCTGTCAGTGTAGCCTCATCAGTGCCCGTCAGTGAAGGAGAAAATGTACAGGGTGGGCCATTTATATGGATACACCTTAATAAAATGGGAATGGTTGGTGATATTAACTTCCTGTTTGTGGCACATTAGTATATGTGAGGGGGGGGAAACTTTTCAAGATGGGTGGTGACCATGGTGGCCATTTTGAAGTCGGCCATTTTGAATCCAACTTTTGTTTTTTCAATAGGAAGAGGGTGATGTGACACATCAAACTTATTGGAAACTTCACAAGAAAAACAATGATGTGCTTGGTTTTAACGTAACTTTATTCTTTCATTAGTTATTTACAAGTTTCTGACCACTTATAAAATGTGTTCAATGTGCTGCCCATTGTGTTGGATTGTCAATGCAACCCTCTTCTCCCACTCTTCACACACTGATAGCAACACCGCAGGAGAAATGCTAGCACAGGCTTCCAGTATCCGTAGTTTCAGGTGCTGCACATCTCATATCTTCCCAGCATAGACAATTGCCTTCAGATGACCCCAAAGATAAAAGTCTAAGAGGGTCAGATCGGGAGACCTTGGAGGCCATTCAACTGGCCCACGACGACCAATCCACTTTCCAGGAAACTGTTCATCTAGGAATGCTCGTACCTGACACCCATAATGTGGTGGTGCACCACCTTGCTGGAACTATGATGTCGGTGATAGGGAATTGCTGGCCATCAAGTCGGCTTTGGAGGAATGGCGGTACCTCCTGGAAGGAGCAGCTCACCCGGTATTGGTTTTTACTGACCATAAAAACCATAAAAAAAACATGTGCTGTGAAGATACAAGATGTGCAGCACCTGAAACTACGGATACTGGAAGCCTGTGCTAGCATTTCTCCTGCGGTGTTGCTATCAGTGTGTGAAGAGTGGGAGAAGAGGGTTGCATTGACAATCCAACACAATGGGCAGCACATTGAACACATTTTATAAGTGGTCAGAAACTTGTAAATAACTCATGAAAGAATAAAGTTACGTTAAAACCAAGCACATCATTGTTTTTCTTGTGAAATTCCCAATAAGTTTGATGTCACATGACCCTCTTCCTATTGAAAAAACAAAAGTTGGATTCAAAATGGCTGACTTCAAAATGGCCGCCATGGTCACCACCCATCTTGAAAAGTTTCTCCCCTCACATATACTAATGTGCCACAAACAGGAAGTTAATATCACCAACCATTCCCTTTTTATTAAGGTGTATCCATATAAATGGCCCACCCTGTACTTTATACAAAGTTTTGTGACAGAAACATAGAAACATTTTTTTTCTCTTACGTTCACTAACAGACGCAGCCCTTCATTGACAAGTAGGGTTTATGTTCATCCTACCAGGAGTAGACTAGGCAAATAGAAAAAAAGCAAGCTGACCCCTCCCAAGGGGCCGTCCTCACTCAGCATATAACCCCACCTGCTCTGTATAGCATATCAGTTTTATTATGCCTAGTGCAAGGAGTTAGACCTGGTTCCCTTATGGGATCTGCGGTTCCCCATTTTTACTGCTTTTCTCAAGCTATCTGATGAAGACTGCTATCAAGAAGCCGGCTGGGGCATAGAGGATATCCAGAATCCTGAACTTTTCCCAGCACGGCCGACAGATGTGAGCTACCCTTAGCCTTGGCGGGGTCCGCCGCATCGTGCCCGTTCCGTGCGGGTGGCCAGTGGGTGATCCCCACTTGCTCCCAGTGACCGGACTCTGTTCCCGTCCAGGGGCCTTTTGGCCTGCAGCATCCCTCTACGGCAGTGGGAGGAAGGTCTGCAACCGGGTGGCTACCCGCTACGCCTGTTGGACTGGTGAGTGACCCCCTCTCTCCCCCCCAGGGACACGGAGGGGGGGGGCTGGGCGAATTTTAGTGGTCTAGACCGGCCGGCGGAGGTTTTTCTTCTAGGGCTCAGGTCCCCCCTGGGTGTCCTCGCTCCCCTCCTACACCCCCCTCCCCCGCACCGCACCCCACGCCTTAGAGTCACCATGCAGCGATTCCCCCCGCCATTTTGCCGTAGCCTCGGCCATTTTTTTGGTGATTTTTGGCCTCTAGTAACGAACGGTGGCCATTTTGCCGTAGTCGCGGCCTGTATCACAGGCTTTTGGCCTCTTGTGACCGCTTGGCTGCCATTTTGGCAGTGCCTGGGAAGAAATACGTGCGACTTAGCCGATGCTTCCTCTTTCACTCTGGGACAGCGTGGATGGCACAGGCGGCGCAGGCTCTCTGACTGGCGGTCACTAAGCACTCCTACTGGGACGCAGCGCTTGTGAGGCAACAAACAGCAAGTATAGCTGGGCTCTTCCTGGGGTGCTGGTAGCGGTGGGTGCAGTCCTCCTGGATGTCCTCCCTGGTTGATCTGTGGGGCTGCATTATGGGGGTGCCAGGGCTTTCTGCCTGTCAGTGTGTGGTGGTGCAATGGCGGCTGAACCTACGGGTCCTTCCAAGGAGGAGCCAGTGGAAGCGCAGCCTGCGCTGGGGACTCTGGTGTCCCTGGACCAGTTAAGATCAGTATTTGGGGATTTTTTTTCCCCGGGAGGTGCCGGGCCATGCTAAGGGGGCCCCTAAGAAGCGTCCACCTTCTCCACCTTCATCGGGGGAAGAGTCTGAACCAGAAGTGGCCTCAGTGGTCATGGGGACCCCTGTGGAGCTCTCAAGGCGCTGGTGGCCGCACTGATCGCTATTATTTGTGCGTCCTTGCAATTGGGCCAAGCAGGGGAGTCGCTGGAGACTGCATATGTTTGTAGGTCTTTTAAGCCACCTAGGTCCCCTAGGGCTTACCCTTATGATCAATTTTTTGACCAACTGGTCTATAAGGAATGGCAGCATCTGCAGAACTCCTTTTCCCTGCCCAAACGTTTTGCTGTACGCTATCCCTTTGAGGATAGTTTTGTGAAGAAGTGGACATCCCCCGCAGTGGACCCTCCGGTGGCTCGTCTGAATAAGGCAACGACCATCCCCTTGGAGGGGTCTCCCTCTTTTAAGGATCCGGCCGTTAGGCGGCCAGAGGCGGTGTCCAAGGCACTGTTCTTGTTGGCGGGGTCGGCCATGAGACCCGCTCTGGCGTCCACCATGGCGGCGCAATCCCTTACTGAGTGTGCGACTGCGTTGCACAATGAGTTGAGCTGAGGGAGCTCGCTTGAGGCGTCTCAGCGAGCAGACCATCTGATACAGGGTCTTCGGTACCTGTGTGACGCAGCTTTGGACCTGCTTCCCATGCTGTCTAAGATGTCTGTTTTCGCAGTCATTATCAGACGGGTGCTGTGGTTACGCTGTTGGTCGGGTGACCACGCGTCTAAGAAGGGCCTCACGGATCTTCCCTTTCAGGGTGGTCGGCTCTTTGGGGCACAATTGGATGAAGTCATTAAGGATTTCACTGCAGGGAAGAGTTCTTTTCTCCCGGAGCCCAGGCGGCGGGAGTTCCGCCGTAAGCAGGGTCCTGCTTCTTCGGGTCAGAAGAGGTTTTTTTCATGCACCCGGTGCAGCGGCCAAGGGCTGAAGGCTCGGCAAGTCTGCCCCGGGGTCCGGTAAACGACCCTGGCAGCGCAAGAGCAAAAAGGCAGAGGATTAGTCCTCCTCCGCATGATGGGTTGCCCCCACCCGATTCTCGTGTGGGTGGCCGACTTCTGGGGTTCGCAGGTGGACTGCTCACATTTCCGACCGGTGGGTGCAGGAAGTGGTGTCCTCCGGGTACAGGATAGAGTTCAGCTCTCTAACCCCAGACAGGTTCTTCCCATCGAACTTGAGACTCCCTCAGGGGTGTTGGGAGGCTCTCCTAGACGCTGTTCAGACGCTCTCCGAACAAGGGGTAATTGTGCTGGTACCTTCGCTGGAAAGGTTCCGCGGCTTTTATTCAAATCTTTGTGTGGTACCCAAAAAGGGCGGAGTCAGGCCAGTTCTGGACATAAAAGCGCTAACCACTTTGTGAGGGCACGAAAATTCAGAATGGAATCTGTCCATTCGGTCGTTGCCGCCCTGCACCAAGGGGACTTCATGGCGTCTCTGGATATCAGGGACGCATACCTCCATGTTCCCGTTTGTCTCCGGCACCAGCGCTTTCTGTGCTTTGCGGGGGAAGATCTATATTACCAATTTGGGGCACTTCCCTTCGGTCGGGCCTCGGCTCCTCGGGTGTTCATCAAGCTGGTGGCCCCGGTGCCTGCGCTATTGAGGCAGAGAGGCATTGCAGTGGTAGCATACCTCGACGATTTACTCCTGAGAGCGGAGTCTGCTTCGGCCCTGGAGGAGAACGTGGCTATCACCATGACCTCGTTAAAGGACTTTGGCTGGCTGATCAACCTGCAGAAGTCGACGTTGACACCATCCTCTCGCCTGGAATACCTGGGTCTGATTCTGGACACGGAGCAGGCGAAGGTGTTCTTGCCTCCGGCCAAGTTACTGACATTGCAAGCAGCGGTGCGAACCCTGCTGTCACGCCAGTGGGTCCTCCTCCTTACGGTTCTGTATGCGGGTGTTGGGGCTCACCTTTCGCCCAGAGTCGCACTCTGCTCCTTCAACGAGCGATTCTGTCACAGTGGGACAAGTCTCCGCTGTCCCTGGACCAGCTGATCAGATTGGATCATCAGACCAGAGAATCATTGACATGGTGGCTTCGGACCCCGGCTCTAAGGTTGGGGAAGTCTTTCCTCCCCCTGAACTGGTCGATAGTCACGACGGACGCCAGCCTATCAGGCTGGGGGAGGGGGTCCTGGGGCAGTTGTCTGCCCAGGGCCGTTGGTCGATGCAGGAATCTCGACTTCCGATAAATGTGCTGGAGCTGAGGGCGATCAGGCTCTGTCTCTGCCACTGGTCGGCGAGGCTGTGCAGCCTCCCGGTTCAGGTTCAGTTGGAAAACGCCACAGCAGTGGCATACGTGAACCATCAGGGCGGAACGAGGAGCTCGGCAGCAGCCTGAGATGGGCAGAACTTCACGTGCCGGCAATCTCCACCATTTACATTCCGGGCGTATAAAACTGGCAGGCGGACTTTCTCAGTCGTCAGACTCTGGATCAGGGGGGATGGTCCCTGCATCCAGAAGTGTTCCGCCAGATTTGCCAGAAGTGGGGCACGCCAGACGTGGATCTCCTGGCATCCAGATTCAATCACAAGGTGCAGACCTTCATGTGCAGGACAAAGGATCCGTTGGCGGCTGCCACGGATGCCCTGGTGGCCCCATGTTCTCGGTACCGGCTCCTGTACGCTTTTGCTCCTCTCAAACTTCTACCGCTGCTGTTGCGCAGCATAGAAGTGGAGGGAATCCCAACAATCCTGGTGGCTCCGGATTGGCCTCAGGGACCCATCCTGCGCCCTGCTTTACCCTCGCTGGCTTTGACGGCTTGGCTATTGAGTCCCTGGTGCTGAGGGATAGGGGTGTCTCTGACTCCGTGATCCCTACCATGCTTAAGGCGCGCAAGTGTACTTCGCGCAAGATTTATCATCGGGCCTGGAAGGCCTATATTGCCTGGTGTGAGGCAGGGGGTTGGAACCCTCGCTCTTATGTTGTGTCCCGGGTCCTGGCTTTTTTGCAGCAGGGCCTGGATAACAAATTGCCATTGAGTACTCTCAAGGGTCAGATTTCGGCTCTGGTGATTCTCTCTCAACGGCCTTTTGGCGTCACATTCGTCAATTCGTACATTTGTACAGGGTGTATGCTATGTGGCTCCTCAGATACGGTCGCCTTGGCGCCGTGGGATTTGAATTTGGTGCTTTCTGTACTGCAGAAACCACCATACGAGAAGATCAGGGATATTCCCTTACAATTGCTGTCGCAGAAAGTGGCATTCTTGGTGGCCATTACATCCGTTAGGCGGGTGTCTGAGTTGGCAGTGTTGTCCTGCAAGTCTTCTTACCTAGTCCTTAATAAGGACAAGGTGGTCTTGCGCCCTTCTCCTTCGTTTCTACTGAAAGTGGTCTCTTCTTTTCACATTAATGAAGATATTGTTCTTCCTTCATTATGTCCGCACCCGTCGCATCCCAAGGAATTTGAGTTACATTATTTGGATGTCGTGAGGGTTTTGCGGGTGTGCTTGGCAGCTACAGCTTCTTTTCGGAAGTCTGATGCGTTGTTTGTGCTGATGGATGGTCCGCGCAAAGGATTGGCGGCCTCGTCAGCTACTGTTTCCCGTTGGATCAGACAGACCGTGACTCATGCGTATGCTGATCGGGGCAAGGTACCCCCTTTTCCAGTCACGGCTTATTCCACCAGGGCAGTTATCGCTTCCTGGGCTTTCAGACACCAGGCTTCTGTGTCACAGGTGTGCAAGGTGGCTCCTTGGGCCTCGGTGCACACGTTTACTAAGTTTTACTATGTTGATATTTCAGCATCCGCGGATGTTGTCTTTGGCTGCAAAGTTTTGCAGGCGGCGGTGTAGGCGCGGCTGGCGCCTCCTGAGAGGACTCTGTTGGGTACAGTTGTTTCTTACCCACCCCTCTTGACTGGCACAGCTTTGGGACATCCCCACTTGTCAATGAAGGGCTGCGTCTGTCAGTGAACGTAAGAGAAAAAAGGATTTTATTAAAACTTACCGTAAAATCCTTTTCTCTGAGTTCACTGACAAATGCAGCACCCACCCCTCTGTGTTGCGTTTGTATGGCTTGTTACGAACTGATATGCTATACAGAGCAGGGGGGTTATATGCTGAGTGAGGACGGTCATGGTAATGGAAAGAAATCTACTGCTAAAGTTTAAAATTATTTTTTACTATTTTGGGCCAGTTTTCCTTTAATAAAACAAAAAAAAAGGTGAAATCCATTACTATTTACCACCAAATGAAGGCCTAATTTGTCCTGAGAAAATCCTGGTATAATTTGTTCCTGCGATTTTTTTTTTTTTTTTTTTTTTTTTTTTTTTTTTTTTTACCGCAATTTTTTTACAGGACAAAAGGTCACCAATGTAAAAAATAGAAAAATGCCCAAATCAAGTTACAAAAATACCTCCAGAACTTGTTTGAGCTTCAGTCGTTTTCAGGCTTTTGGCTTCAGGCGTTTTGGAGTGGAGATGTGAACCATTTCCATAGAGAATCATTGATTTTTTTTTTTCCCCCTCCAGCGTTTTGTAGCTTTAGGCTTCAAGCTACAAAGCGACCAGGTGTGATTGGGGCCTAAGTAGTTGGGGTGGTATGTACAGTTTTACTAACTCGTGCCAAAGTTGCAAAACTGCATTCAGGCTTTAGGATTTGTTTTACTTTTAAGCATTAAGAGGTATAAGGATTAGAGCAAAGTGTGGTAAACAATCAGAAGTTATCAGTGGCCTAATTACAAGCAACAAGTAAAAGCTGTTTACTTTTGTGTGTTTACCAAGTCTACTGATCCTTTACGACAACAAGCATTCTTCCATGTAACAAATAGATCTGTAATAATGTGTGTAATTGGAGGAACTAGAGAGAGAAATACTATCAGGGGAATTTATCAAAACTGGAGTGGCTGTGCATGGCAACCATTCAGTTTTTTTGTTTTTTTTTTGCTGTTTGCAAAGCTTAAAGTGGTTATTAACCCTTAACAACCACTTTAACCTACAGGTAAGCCTATAATGAAGTTTACCTGTAGGTTCCCTGTGTATCTCCTAAACTTGCACGGTTTAGGAGATGTACAGGAGATATACAGTGTAAGAGATGTGCCCACGTCATCCAGCACATGTACAGTGCAGAAACGGTCTCTGTGCTGTTCCTTCACTGAGATTGTGCCGTGATTGGTGGGTCCATGCACACGGGAGTGACGTCACGTAACTCCGTCCAATCACAGAGCCGGAGTCTGTGGCCCCGGAAGGAAGAGGGGCGGAAGATGGACGCTTCCTACTGCGGGGACATCGCTGGACATCGTGGGCTTCCAATGCAGGTAAGTGACACATAATGGGCTAATATGCGATGCATACTAGCCCATTAGGCTTTTACATTGCAGGGTAATAAAGAGGAAGTAAACCCTTTTAAAGCGTAACTGAAGTCTGCAATACTTAAAGCGGAGTTCCACCCAAAAGTGGAACTTCTGCTTTAAGAGGAGATGACCCCCTGACCTGCCATAATTTGCATTTCATTTTTTTGGGGGGGACTGTGGACCCTGTTTTCACAGGATCCCAGGTCTACTTCCTCCCCTGGCGCAGAGGAGCCAGAAGGAAGTTTACCTTCCCTCCCTCCCACCCGGCGATCTTCTGGTCACAGGTCACAGAAGATGCACCGAGCCATTCACAAGCCGCACACTTGTGATGCCGGCGCCGGGCAGGGGAGACGAGTGAGCCCTCGGGTGGCCGCACCGCTTGAACGAGGGACAGGTGAGTGGCCGATTGTTAAAAGTCAGCAGCTACACTTTTGGTAGCTGCTGACTTTTAACTGGGTGGAACTCCCCTATAATTCTGCTTCAACAGTCTGACGTCAGCATCTTCTCCCTGTTTTTTTGGCTGACAGTCTTTGGCCATCTTGATTGGCAGGTAGGTTTATTTTATTGCAGAAAAGACATTATTATTATTATTATACATGATTTATATAGCACCAATATTATAGGGTTGATTTACTAAAACGAGTGCCAAATCTGGTGCAGCTCTCGCCTTTCAGGTTTTTTTTTTGTCAAATCTGAGAAGCTTAACGTGGAGTTCCACCCACATTTAGCACTCTTCACCATACTGCAGTAATATGTGCATTAAAAACGAATTGGCAGTTTTTTTTTCCTGAATTACTTACTGTGTTAGAAGAATAATCTATTTTCAACTCTCCCTCTTCAGCCGTGGCTGAACTCGTCATTTCCGGTTTGCAATGCCTCCTGGGAGATGTGTGTCATCAATCCCAGGCAAGGGGTCTGGCTGCAGAGTGGAGCTCCACTGATGACGAAGCATGTGACCTGGAGGTCACATGCTTCCTGTTATCAGTGGAGCTCCACTCTGCAGCCAGACCCCTCATCCCAGGAGACAGTAGGCATCGCCCGATGCCATTTTTAAAAAGGGTAACCAGGCTTTTGTTGCGACGGTTACCCAAGCTTCCCATACTTGATCTGGGCAATGATGGGGGCAATTGTGACACGGGCAATTGTGACAGGGCCAATTATGACAGGGGCAGAATGATGGGGCAATTATGACAGGGGCAGAATGATGGGGCAATTATGACAGGGGCAGAATGATGGGGCAATTATGGCAGGACGGGGTAGTAAGACGGGGACAG
>BLSH010286346.1:147831-161311 GCA_018402905.1 Glandirana rugosa | reverse complement strand
CAGGCAGCGTCCATCTTCTGCCGCTCTCCCTTCCGGGGCCGCCAGTCACGGCACGATCTCGGTGAAGAAACGGCACGCAGGCCTTTTCTTCACTACACATGTGCCGAAATGATGTCTGCACATCTAGTACACTGTATATCTCCTAAACCGTGCAGGTTTGGGAGATATGCAGGGCACCTACAGGTAAGCCTTATTATAGGCTTACCTGTAGGTTAAATTGGTTGTCACAGGTTGACATCCACTTTAAAAGGCTAAACCACTGTGCCACAGCCGCACGCAATACACGCTGTTTGTGGCATGGTCCCATTAACTTGAATGGGTTGCAGGCGCCGGAGGTATTGGCCAAACACAATGAGGTTTCATTTTTATAAAAACAACTAAAGCCACTGCGCTCGGGAGCACAATGGAGTGCAATGTGGTTCCCAAATCCCAGCAGCTATGCACAAATCTTTTGGATAAACAGTAATGTAAAATATATGGTCCAGTGCTCAAACAGTCCCAAAGAAACTGTCCATCATCTTTAAAGTTCACTTATTTAGGACCCGCCACCAGGGTGTTCCTTATAAGGGTAAGAATCCGAACATATGCTTGAAGCTTCAGGAAAGGTTTCAAAGACCATCACCGTCACCCAAACACACTGGTCCTTACCAGATAGACCGGACCTCCATTACAGAGGTCAGATCTGCATGATGTCACTGGTCAGGTTCCTGATAGTCACCGATCCTCTTCAAGTCACACACTCCCCCCGTCCACTTCCTCAAATTCAGATAGCCCTGGTGGTCTAAGTGGAACTAATCCAGACCACGATTACCACCTCCGTCTCAGTCCCGGGTCACCACACGCAGTGTCCTTCGCTCTTCTGGCTCATCACCCTGATTGGGATAACTTGGAATCAAGGTGCCCTTCCTACGATTTCCCACCAATTGCACACGGTTACTTTCCCTTCACTCTTTGGCTTCTCTGTTAGTTTGCAAGGAATGGAGAGGAATATCTGGAATGCCTGGTGATGCCCATCACTAGGCATTCCAGATATTCCTCTCCATTCCTTGCAAACTAACAGAGAAGCCAAAGAGTGAAGGGAAAGTAACCATGTGCAATTGGTGGGAAATCGTAGGAAGGGCACCTTAATTCCAAGTTATCCCAATCAGGGTGATGAGCCGGAAGAGCATAGGACGCTGAGAGCGGTGACCCGGGACTGAGACGGAGGTGATAATCGCGGTCTGGATTAGTTCCACTTAGACCACAAGGGCTATCTGAATTCGACGAAGTGGACGGGGGGGGGGGGGGGAGTGTGTGACATGAAGGGGATCGGTGACTATCGGGAACCTGACCAGTGACATCATGCAGATCTGACCTCTGTAATGGGGGGTCCGGTCTATCGGGTAAGGACCAGTGTGTTTGGGTGACGGTGATGGTCTTTGAAACCTTACCTGAGGTTTCATTTTTGCTGTGGCCACAAAGCATCATTACCGCAATGTGTACAGCCCTGAGTTGCTGTGTGTCTTTGTTTAGGGGGGTTGGGATACAGCAAGATCATGGCCTCAGCTGCCTGCTTTTGCCACCCATGTGAACAAGCCCTCAGAGGTCAGCAATATTGACTTCCATTGCCAGTTTGTATTAGTGGGTTTCCCTCTGATATGAAGATGATGTTGATTTTATATAGTGGCAGCAGCTTGCACAGGTCTTTACAATATAAAGGGTGCCAGTACTGTTGGTGAAATTCAATTTAAAAGGGTTAGGGGGCACTGCTCTTGAGAGCTTACAATGTAAGGGTATGAGCAAGTAATACAAAAGATAACAAATGTGAGGGATATGAGGGAGCCTAGGCATAAGTACAGTTTTAGGTAGGGACAGGAATAGGCTTCCTGGAAGAAATTCGATTTTAGGAATCACCTAAATGTGGACAGAATAGGAAATATAGTGAGGTGGGGAGACTCTGGAGAAGTCCTGGAGGTGAGCATGGGAAAAGACAAAGCAGCTAGAGCAGGATTAGGGAAATCCTCTGAAATGTAATTTTCAAGGTTAACTGAACTGTTTTAATATACGCCTTTTTAAACTATTTCTGTCCACTCAAAATGCTTGAATACATTTGTTTTGTACTACCACTTAGAATAAAGACATTTTATGAAGGTATTTTTTTCATTTTGCAGACTTTATTGCTATGTGGAAGGTAAGAGGAATATCATAAAATGGGTGATATTTTGGCCTATGAAGCAGATTTGCTTGGATTAGTGAAAGAGGTATGTATTATTTTTTGTTTTTTCTAGTTTCCCTCTCATCATATCGCTAAGGTCCCTTCCACACGGGGCAGGCTCCATTGAAATCCACCTGCTCAGTGGGGAATCTGTCCACTGATCCCTGCTGAGCAGGCGGATGGCTGGTCTGTGTCCACTTCACTTATGCAGAGCGGACACAAACACAGCCTGCTCTCCTCTATGGGTGGTCGGATAGAAACAGACTGCCTGTCCGTTTACACCCAACTGCCATCCGATCTGATCCGCCAGACAGATGGGGAACGGATCCCCATCCGTCTGCTTTTAGTGAACAGGATTGAATTAGATGAACATCTGACAGGCAGACCCGATCAGTCCCCCGTGTGAAAGGGTCCTCCTATGTTGGTTCCTTATACGGTATATTTGCTGTTTTTTGTCAGAAAAGAAAAAGCCACATGATCATTGTATGATGGCAAACCATTTTCTGCATGCTTATTTCCTTTTTTGTAATACTGGGAAAGTTGAGGATTGGAAACAAAGCAAAGTGAATGGAGGTTAAATGGCAGAACTGGCTAAGGGTTGATTGGGCTGTGGGGTAATTGTTTCAATATTCTTAAAGTGGGTGTGTGGCAGGATGTACTATAATAGTCAATGAAAGTCCAGTCCAATAGACACTTTAGGCAGCTTGTCCTAGAGCTTTAGCTTGCTCTGCAGTTTGGGAGAAAAACACACAAGAAGAGATAAAAAGCGCCACCAAGTATAGTACTGGAATAAAAAGTAATTTATTTGCACCAAACTCAGGGCTACGCCCAGAATACAATTAGATAGCAAGTTCTTCATAAAAACTGGGGCTTGCTAAAGCACCGGAGTCATCTCCGCTGTGGGTGCAGGGATGTCCATAAGCCACGGGACTGGAGCAGAGGTCCAAGATGCAGTCACAGCTGTTATTCTGAGGATAGCATGAAGCTGGGTGTGGTGTTTTCTGGTGAGTGTGTACTTCTCTGGGTGGACTGCGGTGTGAAGCACAGCGTGTCTGCCAGGGGGATGACATGGTGATGTGGCTAGACCCAGAATGCTGTGCGGAAACTCGGAAACGCGTCGCACTGCATTCTGGGACTAGCCACGTCACCACGTCATCCCCTTGGCAGACACGCTACGCTCCACCCGGAGAAGTAGCTATTCACCCGGAAACAACACACCCAGCTTCATGCTATCCCCAGGAGGACAGCCGCGACTGCATCTTGGAACTCTGCTCCAGTCCCGCGGCTTATGGTACATCCCTGCCCCCACAGCAGAGATGACTCCGGTGCCTTAGCAAGCCCCAGTCTTTATTCAGAGCCTGCTATCTAATTGTATCCTGTGAGTGGTCCTGAGTTGGGGGCAAATAAATTACTTGTTATTCTAGTACTACACTTAGTGGCACTTTTTGTCTCTTCTTGTGTGTTTTTCAATATTCTTGCCTAAATTGGAAAAAATCTTTTGAACATCGTTTTACATTTAAAATGTTGTTTTGTGAATCAAAGGTTCCAAAAAACAGGTTGCAAATATGCTTATTTCTGTCAAGCTGCATGCATGTGAAAATTAGTTTGGTTCTTGAGGTTGGAAACTGAGTTAAATTTCAACTTACTATAGCAATATCGGTTCTTTCAGCAGTGACCAATTTATCAGTGACATAAGAACTAAAATGTTTTTCTCCTGCACTAAAAACAAAAATGTTTATTTTCTCCTTCATCCACATTGTATGTAATAGAAATAAAATCATTCAATAAGATGTTGATAAAATATGTGTAACATCGATGATAATTTGGCCTTTTTGTCCTGAATTTTATTTATAACCAGTACTAGACTTGGCTATGGTTTTCTCTTATTCATTATTTATACACTTACTATAACAACTAAACTTGGATCTGAATTCAAACAAATTGGTAGACTTAACTTGGAAATGCCAAAAGGCCGTAATGATTCCTACTTAATGTGACACTTTTAAACAGTATTGTGCACATGTAGTTCCCATTCCCTTTGGTTCCTTTCCAAATGGCCATATATACATATGTGGTGATTGAAGAGGGTGCATACGAGTCTGTACAACATAAATATTATTTGTTCAATGTGCAGAACCAACGTTAGTCTTCCCATGACCTGCATTGGGCCCCTCATCAAACAATCACATTGCGCTCGAGCTTCCGTTTTACAGAATGTGCCTGAAAACAGCCTACGTGGCTTTCCTCATATGCATAAATCCTAAAGCAACACTAATTGATCCCTGTTTCCTTAAGTAATTAACTTAAATACAAGCTAACCACAGTTAAAAATGACAAAGTTTGGAAAAAACTGGTAACTTTATACCACCCGTACATCAAAAATAAACATATTTTTAAAAATTATTTTCTTGCTTTTTGTATAACTCTATCAAATTATGTTTTGTGTATTGTTTATCAGTTCCTAAGCTTCGGAGAGTTCAATGATACCTTAAAAAGCTTTTCAAAAGAATGTAAAGTTAAAGGAAAACCGCTTCCAAAAAGTGACGGATCTGCTACAAGAGACTCTAAGACTTTATTAATACAGGTTGGTACGTTCCCTGTCTTAACGGTTTGTAAATTACAGTAACAAAGATATTTTGTGAGGTGGTGTGTGGTACAGACATGTTAAGTTGGCTCCTGCACATATTTTCAGCTTAGAAATTACCCCAGCAGTCTGAAATTCCTTTCAATCTACTCACCTTATCCCTGGCCAGTATGAAGGTGAAGGTGGTAGGAATTGGTGAAGGCACATGGCATCCATGCAAGTAATGTTTTTGTAGAGCACCCCAGGGTTTCTGACACAACTGTGGTGATCTTGCAGGAACCTGAAAGAAGTTGCAGCAAAGAAAAGACAGCTTAACATACTTATACCACTCACAGGTTTGCTTGAAATTGGTCCTATAACTGTTGCTTTAGTATAACTGACTAAAGACAAAACTTTTTTTTTTTTTTTGTTTGGCCGGAGTGGAGAGGGGTTTGAACCCTTGACAGTTTTTACTGCTGTCCGTGCTGCTATTAGGGAGACTCGCCCTCTCTATTTGTCCTGCTTACCATTATTGAAATTGAAAGTACAAAAATCCCAAATTTTGGGTTGTCCCCAGAAAAGTAATAGAGAAAGGGAAATAGGGAAATCGTCCAATTGTGAAGGGATGTTCTCATACTTCCTGTTTGGCTTTGAGACAGAAACTAAAGAGAAATCTCCCCAATGGAATACAGATGGTGAAAAAAAAGCCTGACAGGGATTATAACCCTCCCTTGCTCTTCCAGGACGGCACACCTGAGAGATGACTGGTCCCACCGGACAGGAAACACAATCAAGAAGAGGTCAAAAAACCCCGCCCCTCCCTATGCTCCTCCAGTTTTTGATTGTGTTTCCCCACAGTAAAACAGTTGTTTTTTTTTTTTCTTTCTTACTTCAGTGACCACTTTCCTACTCCCTCCTCTTACATTGCTGGGTTGTCAGGGAGTGAGGAGGCTGGAGCTGGTCTCCTCTTCGGACACTGCTCGCGCAGTGAGCCCGGCATCCTGGGCTCATCCAGTTTTCCACACTGGAGGGACTTTCAGAAATCCAGGAGGGGCGGGGGAGCTGGCAGCTTGCCCCCCCCCAAGCCAGAAGTGACGTAGGCGCCTGCGTCTCACTAGAGCGGGATACTTCCGGTCTTCGGACCTAGACAAAATGGCCGCATCGGCTTACACAGGGAGAGACGAGTGGCGGCCAGTGGAGCAGGCATCTACAACCTCCTGCTCTCTTACACTAAGAGGCTGGATGGCTGGTGAACCCTGGAAAGAGGGGGCCTCTGCAAGGGGATGGAGAGAGAGGAGGGACCGGCAATGATCACATTCATGGAGGAGACACAGAGGGTGAGTTGGCTGGCAGGAGTAATGGGGGGGGGGTAGGACCCTGACCCTTACCCCTGCAAGATACAGTGGAGCGGGGGGTATTGACTAATGCGGGTGCATTTTTTTGGCAGAAGTCGAGTCCGTGGCCCAGGGAGGCGTCAGTAGGCCTAAGTCTAAAACCCCTTCCCGATCTAAGAGATGTGGTTACTGCTGTCGCAGGATCATACAAAACCATTCTGCTATAAGTGTTTCCACAAATTGTCATGGAAGAAAACATCTCAGATCATGAAGGACTTTCTCTCGGTGCAGACAGAGATGTTAACTCCCCTTAAGTCCTTTCAGGCTCCTCCTCACAGGAAGGGCCGTCAGGCTTCAGGAGGTACAGTGGAATTGGGCACCCTGGAAGTGTAAGGGTTCCCACCACTCAGGACTCAGAGGAGTAGGAAGAGGCAGAGGCAGAGGAATCTGAGCAGAATATTCCAGATGAGGAGTTGGAGGATAGCCAGGAGGAAGAGGACTCCAGGCCAGGCAGAAACATTTTCTCTGCTGACAAGATGGAGGGGCTCCTCAAGGCTATATACGCCTCTGAGGAGATTCAGAAGCCAGCATCTCAGATCTCGGCCCAGGATAGGATGTACAGGGGCTTAGTCGGACCACAGGCGAAGGTTCTCCCGATACACCAGAATCTTAAGGATATCATCCTGAGAGAATGGAAGGAACCGAAGAGGAAGCTTCTGAAGTTAAAAACTTGCGTAGGTGTCCTTTCAAGGAGGAGGAGGAGGAAGAGAAGTTCTCCTAGACTAGACGCTTCTCTAGCATAGGTTTCTAAGCAGTCGGTCCTCTCTTTTGAAGATGCGGGCAATATTAGAAACCAGATGGGCCGTAGGTCTGAGACTCTGCTGCTCCTAAACTCAACCAGAAGGGTCCTCTGGGTGAAGACCTGGAACAGGAATCACACATCAAAGACACGTTTGTGTGGTCTACCGTTTGAGGACTCCCTACTCTTCGGCACAGGTTTTGGACCAGGTGCTCTATAGATCCACAGAGAAGGGGAAAAAAATTCCCTGATAAACCTAAAAAAGATGAGGGAAATTTTTTCCAACAGCTTCAAGAATAAGAAGGAAGGCAAGAAATGGGGGTCTCCTTTTTTTTCCTGCCCAAAGCCTTCCAACAAAGACTCCAAGTGACGCCAGGGTAGGGGGGAGGCTCTCTGTTACTCAGTGGGAGAAGATTACTCAGAGCACCTACATCCTGCAGTTAATAAGAGAGGAGTACAAGTTTATACTGCTTTCTTTACCCCCCCAGAGTTTTCTCTTAACCCACCTACCCAAGGACAGACAGGGGGCGGTTCGTCTTCTAGATTGTCAGGCACTTAGCAGAGCAAGGAGTCATTGTCCCATTTTCAGCAGCAGAACTTGGAAGAAGGTTTTACTTGCATATATTTGTGGTCCCAAAACCCTCAGGAAAGTTCCGCCTTATCAATTTGAGAAGGCTTAACACATTCCTACGGTACAAGAAGTTCCGTATGAAGAGTGAGTACGGCGTTAGGAAGCATCTATTAAAGGATGTCTTCATGGTCACCATAGACCTAAAGGACGCCTACCTTCATGTCCCCAATTTTCCGGATCACCAGAGTCTGCTACGGTTTGCACGGAGCAGGGTGTCCAGCACTGGCAGTTCAGCGTAGTCTTACCCTTCGGTTTGGCAGCCAGCCAGAGAATTTTTACAAAGGTTCTTGTGGAAGTGGTCTCTTATCTCCATCTACAGGGGATTGCGTTGATTCCATGTCTGGATGACCTGTTGGTCTACAACAATCTCGGGAGCTTCTGCTGTCCGACCTGGACAAGGTAGTGACCACGCTAGAATCCCTAGGGTGGTTGATCAGCCAGGAGAAGTCCTCACTGGTTCCCTGGCAGACCAAAGTTTACCTGGGTTTTTTGGTGGACTCAGTAGTGCAGAAGCAGATGCTGCCCCAAGCAAAGTTAGAAAGGTTGCTAAGGGCAGTGGCATCCCTCCTAGAGCCCGGAGAGGTTTCCTGCAGGGCAGAGGTGTTGGGAGTGGGGGCTAACCGGGCTACAGCCCCAGGGGTGCCCCCGAAAAGCCCTAGGTCTCGGGCTCGGAGAAGGCTATTATTAGCCCCAAGGCTCCCGAGCGTTCCCGGAGAATCACCAGAGCCGCCCGCCGCTAGAAGTCCGGGGCCAGCAATGGGATATCTCTGACTGCCGCCATTTTAATGAAGACCTGCAGCTCTTCTGAAGCATGGTCACTTGCCGAGGGGAAAGAAACAAGAGGCAGAGCAGGCTGCCAATAGCTACATTTCTCTTGGCAGCCGGCACCGCCTCTTTTGCTACTTCCCCCTCGGAGTGACCATGCTTCACGAGAGCTGGTCTTTTGCAATGGCGACCGAGACTCCGCTGGGGACACCTGATATAAGGGGCACTCTGACTGCTGGGGACACCCTATTGTAAGGAAGCACTCTGACCGCTGGGGACACCCAATTGTAAGGGAGCACTGTTACCGCTAGGGAACACCCCATTGTAAGGAGGCATTCTGACTGCTGGGTAAACCCTAATGAAAGGAGGCACTCTGATTGCTGGGGACACCCCATTGTAGGGAGGCATTCTGACCGCTGGGGACACCTGATGACATCTGGTGGCAGGTGACGTAGCAAGTGAAACGCCCCGGGGCTCCCACTGATTCTGCTTTATTGTGAGTTGAGTGATTTCATTTTATATTACAATGTAATAATAGAAATAATGCGCTTCAATCATGCTGACACCATAACAACCATGGTGCCAGGAGGATTAAAGTGCTAACACCAGGTGTTTGGATTATCTTTACCTGCTGATTGTTAAACTTTCTGGAATACACATTTTGCTATTGTGGTGTAAGATCTGGGCCTGCTGTCTGTCTGTCTTTCTTTTTTCTTTTCTTTTCCTTCCTTCCTCCATCCATCCCACGTTCATCTCAGACTCGAGCCACCCACACTTTAAGCCACTCCCACAATTTAGTTTAAACCACGCCCAATTTTTTTAACTGCGCACCGCATGGGCATTTATAAGGCTAGTCGGATTAATGACTTCCAGGACTCTCTAGGGATTACTTCTTTCCTCCTGGGATGGGAAAAGAGGAGAATCTTAGATGGGAAGGTAGCCATCCCAAGGGAGATAAAGGAGTCACTACATTGGTGGCTCAGCCCAGAGAGGTTGACGCAGGGACACCTTTGGACCCAGTTGCAACCCGTGAGGGTCACGACCGATGGAAGCACTTGGGGTTGGGGGGCCTATCTAGAAGAACTACAGGCCCAGGGCGTCTGGGACCGAGTTCAGTGCAGTTCTTCCTCCAATTTCAGGGAGCTCCTAGCGGTCAAGGAAGCCTTAAAAGCCTTTGAGGTAAGGGTCCGGGTAAGAGAGGTCCAGATCCTTTCCGACATTTCGACTACAGTGGCCTTCCTGAACCATCAGGGAGAGACCAGGTCCCACTCGCTGATGGGTCTAACTCAGGAACTCCTAGAGTAGGTGGAGATGAGGATCCCCTCTATTTCGGCTGTCCACATAAGGAGGATTCACAACACAGAGGCAGACTTCCTCAGCAGGCAGCCGATCCACCAGGGGGATTGGGAGCTAAACCACGAAGTGTGTCAGTGCTTCGGAACACCAGAGACAGGGGCGTAACTACAGGTGTTGCAATTGCAACCGAGCCCCATGCTCCAGGGGGCCCATGTGCCTCCCTTGTACACCTGGATAGGAGGAATGGCGGGGTGGCATTTAGAGGAATCCATCTTCCCCCATTTTCCTTCTAATGCAGGAGATTGGTTCCTCTATATGCTGCCCCCGCCGCCCCTCCTATCCAGTTTAGTTGTCTTTTGCTGTTCCCTTTGTGCTTCAATTGGTGGTCCCCCCCACAGAGCTGCTGTCTTCCCCCCCTCCTCTCTCCTCCCAGCTGCTGTAGAGGATGTCTCATGATGGAGAGATGGGAACGGGTCGGTAAATTTATAATTTACCGGCTCCTTCCTTTTCTGAATGGACAGAGCCAGTGATTGGTACCAATTAGTTCATTCAGAACTGAAGCATAGTAAACGGTTTTTACTATACTTCCGTTTCTGAATGAATGGGAGGCTCAGTACACAACTATTCCTGTCAATTCATTCTGTGCAGCTGAGGCTACACAGATGGAGATTGAGAGCTGAGGTTTGTTTCGACCCCTGATATCTCATCAAAGCTCCCCAACAGGGCTCCTAACAAATTGTTAAAAATAAGCATAAAAATAAAATTGTGAAAGAAATAAAATTAAATCGTAAAAAAATAATAAAATTAAAATAAAAATTAAAAACTACTGACACCACTGAGGGAACTATCAGGGTTGCAATTGCGACCGGGCCTTGGCATTTCACCATCATGTGGCGGTCCGAAGATTGTAGAAAGAGGGCCCGGTGCAGAACTTGTGAAAGGGTCCCACTGCGGGACTGTAATAAAGAGACCCGCGATGGGAGTAAAGGGCCTCAGCATCAGCGGGAAGAGGAAGGGCCCTTGCCAGGGGTCAGGGGGGCCCTTCATAATTTCTTGCATCGGGGCCCTGAAGGTTCTAGTTACGCCTCTGACCAGAGATAGACCTCTTTCCCCGGAGAGGGAACAGAAAGGTGAGATTTTTCTCCCCGAGCAGAGAAGAGATCTGAGGGGGTGGATGCATTGGCCCAAGATTGGGATTTCTGGTTGGCCTATGCCTTTCCCCCCTTGGTCTAATTTTAGTGACGCCATGGTGGCCCAAAAGGACTTGGTTCCCCACCCTAGGAAATTGTTTGGTTCCCACAGCGCCTGCGTCCGAAGGGCTGCTCGGAGAGAGTGATTGGAACTCTCTTGCTGAGCAGGAAGCCAGTGACTAGGCAAATTTATGCCAAGGTCTGGGGAGTCTTTTCTCGGTGGTGTTAAGCAAGAGGCACTTCCCAACAGGAGATCCCTGCAGTCCTGGACTTTCTCCAGGATGGTATGGATCAGGGTCTGGCTACCAAGATGCTCAGGGTCCAGGTGGGAGCCCTTTCCACTTTTTTGGACAAGAGGTTGGCCTTTGAGCCCCTGATTAAAAGATTTTTTTCAGCCAGGGAAAGTATATCCCCGGTGCAAATGAAGCAATTTCCCCTGTGGGACCTGACACTTGTTTTGGAAGCCCTAACTAGGGCACCCTTTAAGCCGTCGGCTCAAGTTTCCATAAAGTTTCTTTCCCTTAAAGTGGCCTTCCTTCTAGCTACTATGTCGGCCAGGAGGGTGGGCAGTTTGTAGGCTCTGTCAATAAAGGAACCCTTCTTATTATTTGAGGACAGGGTAATTCTCAGGCAGGATCCCTTGTATTTTCCCAAGGTGGCCTCACGGTTTCATAGGTCACAGGAGATTGTCCTTCCTTCCTTTTTGTGAAAATCCTCAGAATGAGATGGAAAAATCCTTTCATTTATTGGATGTCAGACAGTGTCTGTTGCTTTATTTAGATAGAGTAAAGGAATTTCGCAAGTCAAATCACTTATTGATTAGTTTTAGCAGACAGAAAAAAGGAGGGCAGACCGTAAAAACAACCATTGCTGGATGGATTAGACAGACCATTACTTTAGCCAATGAACAAGCAGGTAAAGCCGTCTCCGCTAGACTTAAAGCTCACTCTACACTAGTAGGGAGAATCAATTTAATTAAGATTACGTTTTTACCAAAGCTCCTATAGGTGTTTAGGAACACCCCTGTCCCTATACCCAATCCCTTTTTTAACCCCTCCAGATCCGCGCTATTGCCGAAGTACGGCTCCAGCGCGGATCTGAAATGCTGGGACGACGTCCATGGACGTCGTCCCCTGTGCACGCTCCTGGCGCGCCTCCTAGCGGCAGTGCCCGTGGGTCGGGCGGACTCTATCTCCGCCCGAAACCCGCCGATCTCTTTTATCAGCCTCAGAACGGGGAACCGCCGATGTAAACACAGCGGTTCTCCGTTCTGTGACAGGGAACATACCAGATCTACTGATCCCTGTCACTGGGATCAGTTAGATCTGTTATGTTCCAGCCAGCCCTGCCCCCCCACAGTTAGAACACACCCAGGGAACATTGTTAACCCCTTCACTGCCCCCTGCAGGTTAACCCCTTCACTGCCAATGACATTTACACAGTAATCAGTGGATATTTAAATTTCTGATCGCTGTATAAATGTCATTGGTCCCAAAAATGTGTAAAAAATGTCCGACATTTCTGCGGCAACATCGCAGTCCCCATAAAAATCGCACATCGCCGCCATTACTAGTAAAAAAAAAAATAATAATAAAAACGCCATAAATCAATTCCCAGTTTGTAGACGCGATAACTTTTGCGCAAACCAATCAATATACGCCGATTGCAATTTTTTTTTTTTACCAAAAATATGTCGAAGAATATATATCGGCCAAAACTGATGAATAATTTTTTTTAATGGATTTGTACTTTAGCAAAAAGTAAAAAATATTGTTCTTTTTTGCAAAATTGTCGCTCATTTTTTGTTTATAGCGGCAATCAGAAATGACGCAGAGGTGATCAAATACCCCCAAAAGAAAGCTCTATTTGTGGGAAAAAAGGACGCAAATTTTATTTGGGTACAATGTCGCACGACCGCGCAATTATCATTCAAAATGCGACAGCGCTGAAAGCCAAAAATTGGTCTGGGCAGGAGGGGGGTTTAAGTGCCCAGTAAGGAAGTGGTTAAAAAACTGGACCAAAAGATATGCTACTTCATATGGGCGGGAATGACTCCTAGAATTGCTAAGGAAACACTTGAACTCCCCCTGAGCCTCGGTGGCTTATAGCTCCCTTGCTTTAAAAAGTATTACTGGGCTGCGTCATGGTGACGGTGCGATGGTGGTTCACTCAAGACCAGTCAAACCCAGCGGTGAATGTAGAAGCAGCTATTTTGGGGTCCTACTCAGCCCTAAGCAAAATGGTATTTAGAGGACCAATCCTAGCCTTCCTCACCTCCAGTCGGTCCCAGACCCTGCCTTGTGGGCCAGGTATGGGATAAAGACTCTGGAACATGTTATCCAGGAGGGCTCCCTACTGGACTTTGACCAACTGAGAGCTACATTTCTATTGCCAACATCTATGTTCTTTAGATACTTGCAATTACGTCACGCAATACATGTGCAATTCCCTGAAGGAATTAGCTTACAATCTCATGTGATGGAGCGATTTTTTTAGATCTAAAAATATAGACAACTTTGTAGTCCCTATACCTCAGAATAACGGCTCTAGACACAAGGGAACAAAATTGTATGATAAATGGAGAGCTGATATTCCTGCCCTAGCCACTGATGAATGGGAGGAGGGATTACCATAGTATATAAATGCTGATGATCTCTTCCAGAGATCGTTATATTCAATTAAAGTTTCTCCATAGGGCATAGTACACC
>BLSH010286346.1:124683-137758 GCA_018402905.1 Glandirana rugosa | reverse complement strand
TTTAAGGTCATCACAAAGGACAAGGGGGCACTCTTTACGTCTAGAGGAAAAAAGATTTCATCTACAAATACGGAAAGGTTTCTTCACAGTAAGAGCTGTGAAAATGTGGAATAGACTCCCCCCAGAGGTGGTTTTGGCCAGCACGGTTGATTGCTTTAAAAAAGGCCTGGATTCTTTCCTTAATGTAAATAATATAACTGGGTACTAACATCTTTAGGTAAAGTTGATCCAGGGTGAATCCGATTGCCTCTCGGGGAATCAGGAAGGAATTTTTTCCCCCGTTATAGCAAATTGGATCCATGCTTTGCTGGGGTTTTTTGCCTTCCTCTGGATCAACTGTGGGTGAAGGATTGTGCACTTTTTCAAGCATTTTTTTTGGAGCAGAATTTCACATTTTTGTAGCTTTTGTCAGGCGTTTTTTCAGAGGTTTTTCAAATAAAAGGTGTGGAGAGCTGCTGTTTGAGCAGAAAACGTGCAACAAAACGCTTCGATAAAAGGCTAGAAAAAAGCTCATGTTACACTTTTCAGGTGTTTCCATTGAAGTCCATGGGGACAAAAACCCTCAATTCTGCCTGAAAAGTAACTCGTGTGTTTTTTTGAGCATCAGGCTTTTTGCTACAAGTGACAAGACGCTCATATGTGCACAAGCACTATAGAAAACAATAGGTATTTGCTTGGTGGGCGTTTTTGAGCTTCAAGCTACAAAACGCTCAAGTGTGAACGGGGGGCAAAGTCGCATGACAAGTCGTACCCCATTTTTTCCAATGAGTACGATTCATATCCGTGCGAAATCAGGTTACAGCGACTTCAAAGTAGTCCCTGCACTACTTTGGTCCATAGACCTCAAGATTACACAGGCATTCCCTGAAATTGCGTCAAAATTGTGCCACTTTGGACCTATCTACCAATTCTGATCCCGAATCCTCCACTTAGTTCAAGGCAAAGCAGGGGTAGAGATGCGTGTGAGAGCATGACAAACCAATGCCCGCCCCATGAACCCCATGAAGTAAAGGGGTCTCCCTCCTAAACTATGACCAGATGTGACCTATGGATGGCTGCTACCTATACTTTATGACAATTCAAGTGCCTGCTGGAGCGATGTGTGTTGTTAGTATCGAGGTTGATGCTAGACTTTTTGTGATGTGTTAACCCGAGCCTGGGTATGCCCGATAGGCTCTGTTTTGTAATTAAAGTGAAAATCAATAAAAAGAATAAAAAAAAAAAAAAAAAAAAAATTGTGCCACTTTCAAGTCGCGGCAGTGTGAAAGGGGCCTTAATGAGATATGCCACTTTCAAGTCACAGCAAAATCGCACAACTTACAGGTCGCACAAGTGTGAAAGGAGCCTAAGAGAACATTTACTTAGAATGCTACACAGCATTTATCTCACTAAGGCGCCTTTCACACTTGTGCGGCTTTTCCTGAGACTTTGGACATCAGAGTCTTACCCCATGATTTCCCATGATAACCATTCATGTCTGTGCGACTTGAAATTGCACCAACTTCAAAGTAGTCCCTGTACTACTTTGGTCCGACTTTGATGTGAGTTGAGGTCCATAGACCTCAAGTTTACACAGGCATTCCCTGAAATCACGTAAAAATTGTGCCACTTTCATGTCGCGGCAGTGTGAAAGGGGCCTTTATGTGATATGCCATTGTTTAAGGCAAGATTATTTGTCTTTATATAACTGGCTTAAATGTATTTGTATGCTACATATTCTGTAGTTTGTGGATCATCAGTAAGGCTGTACATTAGGGAATGTCAAATATGTATATGTTTACTGAGCCTTTAAACCGTTAACAGTTTCCCCTGAGAATATCACTGGTATTTATTGTAGTTTGAAATGAAAACTGTTGTGAATAATTATTCTGGAGCAGATATACTTGCAATGCGTGGAATGTTAACACTGGGGGATGCTGTTCTGCTAACATGCAACACCCCGTCTGAGTTGATCGTCGCCTTTTGGTGGGAGCTTCCACAGACAGGGCGGTGAATGCTAGGAAATGTCTTGTCTGTCAGAATATATTGCTTAATTCTTCTCCAATTAGGCCAGAGAGGGTAAATTTAGGATAAGGTCATCCATCCTGTGGTGGAGGTGAGTGGATTGGTACTGGTGCGTGTGTGGGTGCAGTTACAGGATATGATAACAGCACATTGCATCTAATTTCACTGTGACTAATGAAGAATCACTTAACCCTTTTATATGTTTTGGAAGTGTACTTGACCTCATCTTATTTTCCTGTACTTTTACACAATGGACATGTTGAGTATTAATGACCACATTAAATGTTATGTTTTCCCAACTTTTAATTTTAATATGCATTTTGACATGTCATTCTCATTGCGTTAGGGCCCCTGTTCCTGTATAGTCCTGTAATCCGCAAGACTGTAGAATTGTGGGATTCAAATATAAGAGAAATCTAGATGGCTACCATTGCCCTTTGTGGAAGTGCTAGTTGACTGGCTGTAATCCAGGCTCAGTAGCTTTAATACTTTATTAGAGACTTGTAATAAGTATGCAGATCAAAAATGATAGAGAAACGTGACAATTCCATTTCTGCACAGTTATTATGGTGTTTATTTACTGAAACTGGAGAGTGCAAAATCAGGCTCACTTCTGCAGAGAAACCAATCGGCTTCTAACCTCAACTTCAATTATGCCTTGGCAATAAAACATGGAAGCTGATTGGTTTCTATGCAGAAGTGAGTCTAAATTTGCACTCCCCAGCTTTAGTAAATAAACCCATGTGCGTTTCTAATCCAAAGTAATATAACAAGGGGGTCCAAATGACATTCAGAATACCTAGCATTTTCCAAAGGATGGACCAGATTACAAGACACTACACAAACACCTATGCTTTGTTGGAGGCAGCTCTTGGTGGATGAACATGGCAGTCTAAGACCTTGATTCATAACTACAAATTATTTTGACATAAGCAAAAAGGTTAACAGTTATTTGAAACCGGATTTGGGATACAGTGCCCAACACTAAAATGCACAATGTGTTGCCTGGATTTATGGTATAAAATAGTGTATGGCCAAGCAGGGGTCTTCTGCTGCTATGGTAAACAGCCAAGTCAAGGAACATCAACATTGGACTGAAAAATATTGTCAAGTCTGACATTCCGGTTCCTGCTGCAGTGCCATAATGGTAAGCTCTGAGTGTGGTATAATGTATATGAAATGGACATCAGTTCTAGGGAGCCTACCCCCATCAGCCATGGGCAGTTGCATTAAGTGCTGATATCTTTATGGTTGGCTTAAACATAAGAATACTACAGGACCTGTGTGGAGCCATTGCCCGGATGGGCGGCATCTATAACTAGGACCAAAATTGGTCCAATGCAGTGCTGAATGGTTATTTCTTTTTTATTTTTTTTTATCAAGGAGTATACTGTATATTTTAAGTAGAACACCTCTTTGTTTATTCAGTCTCCTTAAATCTGTGTATGCTATATTTTGTATAAATGAACAAGGTGTTTATCCATGATGTGATGTTTGGTGTCTGATATTCTCTTTATTCCCCTGACCTGATTTATTTTCATATCTTGCAGAAAGATCTCCTCAGTGCTTTTGAAGATGGAGACAGGAAAACATTTTTTGAGAAGTGGGAAGAACATGTACCTACAGAAACTCGCAGCAATGACCCCTTGGCTCAGAAGCTAGAATTCTATTTGCACATCCACTTTGCCATTTTCCCACTGAAGAACAATAGCGGACGAATTGTATGTGTCTTTTTTATAATAATAATAATAATAGTGATGATCATAATAACATTCATTAGTATTGTGTGTAGTCTCCCTGCAGCTGATCTTCCCACTCCTGTCCCTACTGACTTGCCAAGCTGTGTTCTGCAGTGAGCCCCTGTGTGGAAGAGGTCATCTGTAAGCATCACAGTAGTGACATTACAAGATCTCACTGAAAGTCTCCTGAGACTACCAGTCAGAGGCAGCAGTGCCTTAGATCACACTCTGTAGATATACAACTATCAAGCTATAGGCACAGGAGTGCCTCTGCCCCATTAAAATATCAGGGCTCCGCTATTTGTCCAGGTGAATTTCAAGACAAAATGTACATTTTTTTCAGGGCACAGCCTGGGCAAGATTAAAGAATAACAAACAATTTTAGATTTTGATGAAATCTCCCTGATGAGGCACATGTTGTCAAAAATGACAGCAGGTTTAACCCTCCTCTACTATGTTAAAAAAAAAAGTCTGGCTTTGAATATACTTTAAATGTTCCCTATAACATAGCAAATCTTCAGTTTTTGAGTTCAGTTCCGCTTTAAAATGTTATAATGTCACACAGGGAATAATGCATTGTTTTGACATTTTTGGTAGTAAAGAAAACATGTACGACTGGTTTGCAAGTATTGTGCATATCTATGCAGATAGTGTATACCATGAAATTTCATCACCAAGAACTTGCTGGGGGGTCTCAGCATGGTGCTGATGCTTCAAATGCCTGTTAAGCGAAGAACGCAGATGCTTTAAATTAGTTTTAAGCATTGTGATAGGGTAAGTTCTGTAATCAACGGTTAGGGCTCAAGCTCATCTAAACTCAAGAACAAAACATTAATATATTGCAGCTTACCATTCCATCAATGTTCCTGGCTGATCTTGCTAGTAACACGGTTTCCTAAGATGCTAGGGAAGCCTTTCTTGTTTCAATACTGAGGAACTCTTGAAATCACTTACTGGTCTCAGAGGAACCCCTGCAAAAAATTGCTACATCTACAACTCACGATCCATTAGGGTGATGGTCATACCTCCACCTCTCCTCGTTGTCACAACATAAGGGGAGATGTTCTCCAGTTCATAAAAGGGAACTGGGTCAGCTGAAACAATGGTTGAGTTTTCAGTTCAGTGCACCAGAGCAGGGCTGGACTGAGGTGGGGCAGTGTGTGGGGGGGGGTTAATTTCTCCCCGCCCACTCTAATCCCCCGGCAGAGCCGTCTTTAACGTGAGGCTGTGGGGCCCAAAGCAGCTACTGGCAATTTGTGTGGAGGGAGGCTAACAGCGGGAAGCTCAGCGACAGGTGTCCAACGCTTCACACAGTATCCAGCTGAGTAGGAGGTGGACGGGATTGTTGATTAATTGAATACACTGCATGGCTGCAACAGTGACAGTTGCTCCGTGCCCGTCATCTCTCAGCCAATCAGCATTCGGCACTATACTGTAAACTGCCCCCCTTCCCCAGTCTGCCGCATACAGTATCTCACAAAAGTGAGTACACCCCTTACATTTTTGTAAATATTTTATTATATCTTTTAATGTGACAACACTGAAGAAATGACACTTTGCTACAATGTAAAGTAGTGAGCGTACAGCTTGTATAACAGTGTAAACTTGCTGTCCCCTCAAAATAACTCAACACACAGCCAATAATTTCTAAACCGCTGTCAACAAAAGTGAAAATGTCCAAATTGGGTCCAATTAGCCTTTTTCCCACCCCGGTGTTATGGGACTCGTTAGTGTTACAAGGTCTCAGGTGTGAATGGAGGGTGGGTGTGTTAAATTTGGTGCTTTCATACTGGTCACTGGAAGTTCAACATGGCACCTCATGGCAATGAACTCCTCTGAGAATCTGAAAAAAGAATCCCTGCTCTACATAAAGAGGACCTAGGCTATAAGAAGATTGCCAAGACCCTGAAACTGAGCTGCAGCATGGTGCCCAAGACCATACAGTGGTGTAACAGGACAGGTTCCACTCAGAACAGGGCTCACCATGGTCGACCAAAGAAGTTGAGTGCACGTGCTCAGCATCATATCAAGAGGTTGTCTTTGGGAAATAGACGTATCAGTGCTGCCAGCATTGCTGCAGAGGCTGAAGGGGTGGGGGGTCGGCCTGTCAGTGCTCAGACCATACGCAGCACACTGCATCAAATTGGTCTGCATGGCTGTTGTCCTAGAAGGAAGTCTCTTATAAAGATGTTGCACAAGAAACCCCGCAAACAGTTTGCTGAAGACAAGCAAACTAAGTACATGGATTACTGGAACCATGTCCTTGTGGTCTGATGAGACCAAGATAAACGTATTTGGTTCAGATGGTGTCAAGCGTGTGTGGCGGCAACCAGGCGAGGAGTACAATGACAAGTGTGTCTTGCCTACAGTCAAGCATGGTGGTGGGAGTATCATGGTCTGGGGCTGCATGAGTGCTGCCTTCACTGGGAAGCTACATTTCATTGAGGGAACCATGAATACCAACATGTACTGTGACATACTGAAGCAGAGCATGATCCCCTTCCTTCGGAGACAGGGCCCCAGGGCAGTATTCCAGCATAATGACTCCAAACACACCTCCAAGACATCCACTGCCTTGCTAAAGAAGCTGAGGATAAAGGTGATGGACTGGCCAAGCATGTCTCCTGACCTAAACCCTATTGAGCATCTGTGGTGAATCCTCAAACGGAAGGTGGAGGAGCGCAAGTTCTCTAAAATCCCCCAGCTCTGTGATGTCGTCATGGAGGAGTGGAAGAGGACTCCAGTGGCAACCTGTGAATCTCTGGTAAACTCCATGCCCAAGAGGGTTAAGGCAGGGCTGGAAAATAATGGTGGCCACACAAAATATTGACACTTTGGGCCCAATTTGGACATTTTCACTTAGGGGTGTACTCACTTTTGTTGCCAGCGTTTTATACATTAATGGCTGTGTTCAGTTATTTTGAGGGGACAGCAAATTTTCACTGTTTTACAAGCTGTACACACACTACTTTAGTAGTAAACGAGGTTTACTACTTTAGTAGTAAACTTTATATTGTAGCAAAGATATAATAAAATATTTACAAAAATATGAGAGATGTACGACTTTTGTGAGATACTGTATGACTCAGAAGAGGTGGCTGGAGTAGGCTGGATCTGAACGGATGAGAGTCGGGGCTGTTCCCTGCGCTTTATTGTTTAGCAGTAAGTAGCTGAAGCACATTTGTGTTTGCTTTTTAGAAACTGTGCATTGCTGAGAGGTAGACTTTTAAAAATGGCTACTAGTTGTTTCTGGGAGTTGTTACAGAGCTGATTGTATATGCCAAAATGGTTTACATACAAGGGACCGTTTCATAATATATGAATGAGAAACTCGCTCATCCACACTATATTGCCAACAGTATTTTTGAAAATTTCATGCTCCCAACTTTGTGGGAACAGTTTGGGGATGGCTTCAACTTTTGATAATCTAGTGTTTGTTTCAGTGGGGGAGAATTATTAAAACTGGAGCACACAAAAGCTGGTGCAGCTGTGCATAGTAACCAATCAGCTTCTAACTTCACCTTCTTCAATTAAGCTTTTACAATAAAATCTAGAAGCTGATTGGTTACTATGCACAGCTGCACCAGATTCTGCGTGCACCCGTTTTAGTAAATCTCCCTCTGTCTGACAGCTATGCTGTTTTCCAATTTCTTCTGTATCTTGATAAAAATTTGAAAAACAAAAAATACAAAGATTATGCTGAAAAGAGCTATCCACATTTTGCTCCAGTTTTGGGAGGATGAAAGGGTTTGAATTACCCAAAATGGAGCAGTATAGTGAAGAAACCAACCCTCGCATTGTTGGGGAAGATTTACATCTGGACTCAAATGCCATCAGTGTCAAAGATCTGGTTTTTAAGCAAAGATTCTGCGGCAGACTTGTAATTAGCAGAATAATTTGTCTTTCAGTTGTTGGAATGTACAAACCCTGCATGTAGTAGTGAGTGTATCGTGGTGATGCCTTCTGTACTCCACCAACGATACCTATAGTAGGCAGTTGAAAATCTGTAGTAACAGGAGCTGTGGGGAGAGCAGGCCCGCTAACTATTTAGTCCCATATTGATAGAGTATGAAGGGTTTGGGGCGATGTGAAGGAGGAATCCAATTAAGTGAAGGGAGAGGGGTCCATATCTAGTATGTATATTAATGTGCATATAGGCACATGAGGCCCTGAATGTAAGTGGGCCAAGGGGGCTATTTGAGTCTCTTTATAGAGATACCAAGACTACCCCTGAATATGTGTTTGTACAGTAGGTGCCTGATCAGTCTAGGTCTAGAGAATCTCCAGAGAAGGTATAAGTGGAATTACAGTCAAATTCTAAGCCTAAACCTACCCCCACCCCCATTCTAAGACTATTCTGTTTATCCTGGAAAAGAAAGGATGTCTATATTTCTCTATTCTGAAGTCGCTCCAGTTTGGTAATGTGATTGGTTCCCAGCATTGGCTTTAGTGTAGAACAGCCATTCTAAACCAGGGTTCAGTGGAACCCTGGGGTTCCTCCAGAGGTTGCTAAGGGTTCCTTGAGCTGTGGCTGATGAACCACCTATTTGATGATGCCTACAGAGTTCAAGGTTCAGCACCACTTATCAAAGCCAGCAGCATGACGCCAAATATCTTTTTAGCTGTCTTTAAGGGTGGCATTCTGAGCACCACATTGAGGACATTCTTCCTATTGACCACCAATATGAGGGGCATTGTTCCTATTGAGCCCTGATGAGATGGTTCTAGTAAGGGTTCCTCGAGACATGAGAATTATTTTTAGGGTTCCTCTAGGGTTAAAAGGTTGAGAAAGCCTGGTGTAGAAGATGAACAGCTGACAACGGATGCCCCATAGTAAGCCTATGGATAAAGCCATCACATAGGCTCTGCAGCTATTATTGTTGCCTCTGGAGGGGAGCAGCTTCAAAATAGGTAAGTGAAGAGAGAGGAGTGGGGTCCACATCTAGTATGTAGTACATACACAGGATAGATAGAATAGTCTTAGACCAGGAGTGTATGTAGGATTACTCTTGGTTAGAATTTGACTGGAATTAAACATTTTACATTGTGGAGAGCACCGGATATGTGGTATTATTGGAATGGGTAAAACCTAACGGGATATAATCGTTTAGGGAGAAAAGACATTTTAACGGCATGTGTGCAGCCGAGCCATAAGATTAGGGTTTTATCCCAGGATTACAGAAGGTGCTTGAGAGATTTAAGAAGTGGGGACAGTTTTGCTTTAAATAACGAATGGTAAGATGCTGCAAGTGTAATAACCAGGTAGAGAATGGCGTTTTACCATCAAAAAGCGAATTGGGAATGTAGGAAGTGTTGTATAGCGTCAAGTAAGTCCACATTTAATACATCCGATTTTTGGTTTGGTTGATTTGGAGGCCCGAGATCGTTGCAAACCCCTTTTTAAAGGGAGAGCAGGTTTTTGAGGGAAGTAAGAGGGCAGGTAATGTAAAGCAGAATGTCGTCAACAAAAGTGATTTTTGTGAGAGATGCCAGCGAGTTCTGTGCCTCTATTGTTCATGTTGGCTCTAAAATGGGTGACCAGGGGTTCAAGTGGCAAAATGAAAAGTATAAGTGAGAAAGGGTACCCTTAAATGCATACCCTGGGATATAGAAAACAGGGTGGACTCGAATCCAAAATATTTAACCTTTGTTGACGGAGAGCTATAGAGTGCCTCCACCCATTTTAAAAAGAAGTTGCCTAGTCCTCTCAGGGCTAAAGCAGAATGCAGGTAGGACCATGGCATGTCAAATGCCTTACGGATGTCTAATGAGAGCGGCAGCATCTGTTGTGAGGAGCTTTTCGTGATTATGCATTGTAAGTGTTGGGGAAGGCAGTGGCCAGCATTAGACTCTATACATTTTTCATCTGTAATTTCAATTTCGCTTTAAGGTTAACGTTCGGGGAGTATTTTAATGTAAGTTTTTTTAGGATTCATGTGATGGCAGTGAAGTTAAAGTGGAAAATCCTGTGCAGCTTTAAAATTTGATGTGTTTAATATCTTTTATTTTGTGAAAATGATTGTATATTTATTTTGCAAAATACAAAACCGAGACTGCATACAGGGAAATTGCTTCTTTGAGTGGACACTCGAAAAGAGGAGGATCCAGGAGCGCCGTTAGGGGACCCCAGAAGAAGAGGATCGAGGCCACTCTGTACAAAACTGCTGCACAGAGGAGGTAAGTATAACATGTTTGTTATTTTAACAAAAAAAAAATGAACCTTTACAACCCCTTTAACTCTAAACGGATAACCTGTAAAGGCTTTTAAAGAGTGGACAATTACCATAGGCCTGTGTACAAGTACCATCGTTTGTTGTCATTTCACAGGCGTGCACAATGTTAAAATTTTGACAGGTTTGTTATCTATTTGATGTAAAATCATATTTTACCAAAAAATGGGTATTGTGTTTGTGAGCACTAACATTCATTTAAGTGTATTATTTCCTGAATATGTGCATTTTATAAACCACTACTAGAATATTGTGTGACATAAAAAATAGCAACAGCCACCATTTTGTTTTCCAGGGCCTCTGCTATAAGAAAATATATAATGTTTGGGGGTTCAAAGTATTTTTTTTAGCCAAAAAAATACAGATTTTAACTTTTGTATGTGGTAAAAAAAAAAAAAATGTGTTATTTTATGCCTTGTCAGGTTCACTTTTCTATAATATTGTCTGATCATAAAATAGAATAATGTCCAAATAAATTGAGCTTCTGGTGTAAAAACACTTTCTTTCTTCTGGAGCCATATATCCCTATACGCATACAGTAGATGAGTTGGCAAGTCAGATTTAAGATGGGTGTTGACTATATTGGCCTTCTCTAGGGTGTCAGCACAGTATATAAAGTTACTGATACATTAATTAAGCTAAAATAAGTAAATGTTATCACAGCTTCAGGAGTGGTTTGCTTTTCTTGGCCCACTAGAGATAACTACTCACATCCTTGTCTTGACCACATGTAATGATTTATTAATGGTCTATTGTGTGTGATTATTGATGTCCTAGCCTCCCATTTGTGATATTATTATTCTCCTTTCCCTGAAGCTTCCTGTCAAGCTTTCAAGCTTAATTTCTGCTTAAACGATATACAAGATGCGTGATTAAAGTCGCGGTTGAAAATTAGTTTGGCATATTTCATTTTCAGTTCACATTACTGATAATAATAGCTCATCCACCCTGGATTCTGGAAACTCCCTTTTCTCTTACGTTCACTGACAGACGCAGCTCTTCTTAAATGACACGTGGGTTTTATGTCATCCTATCGGGAGTGACTAGGCAAAACAGATGCAAAAGCATCAGGGATAGGCTGGCCCCTCCCATGGGGGCCGTCCTCACCTGAGCCTATAAAACCCCCTGCTGGCCAATAGCATTCAGTTTTGTTTGCCTAGTGCAAAAGGAGTTGACTGGGTTCCCTCATGGGACCTGCGTTTTTTCTGCATGTAAATTTTTTCTAAGAAAAAGATGAAGACTTCTATCAAGTAGCCGGCCTTGGCATAGAGAGGATATCACAAATCCAAAGCTTTGCCCTGCCCGGCCACCTCCTGACGACCTACCCTAAAATGACAGGGCAACGTCGCTCAGGGCCCGTTCCGTGCGGGCGGCCTGTGGCTGTTGCCACTTGTGCCCAGTGTCTGGCTTTTGCCTTTCCAGTGGCCTTGGCCAGCAGCAATCCTTCCCGGGACAAGGGGGGAAAGTCTGCTTTGGGTGGCTACCCGCAACGCCCGTCGGACTGGTGAGTGGACCCCTCCTCCGCCTTAGGGCGTGGGGGGGGGCGACATCCAGGGCAGTTTTAATTTTAGTGGTAGCTTTTCCCTGCCAGGGGGGCACCTAGTACTTGCGTTACGTTTTGCAGGCTCTTTTTGTGGAATTTATTCCAAAGGTGGTTACTGCTCCGGCCCCGGAGCCCCCCCGCTAAGCGCTTGGCCCCTCATGTCTCCTCAGGCGAGGATTCAGATCATGAAGTCGCTTCGGTTGTCACGGGGACCCCCGTGGAACTCTCTGAAGGCGAATTGGTTCTCTCAGATACTGAAGAGGACCAGGGGGGCTCAGTGGCGCGCGACAGGGCAATTGTAGCGGGCGCTAATTGCTGACATTCACCAGGCCCTGTGCCTTGATCAGTCAGAGGAGGCGCAGTCTTCCACTTATGTCTGTGGGTCTATGAGGCCTCCTAAGTCTCCTAGGGCTTTTCCCTATGATCAATTTTTTGAGCGGGCTGTTTTTAAGGAATGGGGTTCCCCCAAAAATTCCTTCACCTTGCCTAAGCGTTTTGCGGTGCGCTATCCCTTTGAGGATGCCTTCCTTAAGCGGTGGGCTTCCCCTTCGGTGGACCCACCGGTAGCCCGTCTAAATAAGGCTACCACCCTTCCTGTGGAGGGTTCGCCCTCTTTTAAGGACGCGGCGGATCGTCGCACGGAAATGGTGTCTAAGGCTATCTTTCAGGTAGCAGGTTTTGCTATGCGGCCAGCTCTGGCCTCAGCAATGATAGCACAGTCTCTCTTGGAGTGCCTCTCCTCGGTGAGCAAAAATTTGCGTTGCAACTGTGCGAGGAAGGAGTTGCATAAGGTGCAACACGTGGAGGAAGGCCTCCATTATCTGTGCGACTCCCTGCTGGACATCATGCCCATGCTGTCCAAAATTTCAGCTTTTGCTATAATTATCAGACGGGTGTTGTGGCTGAGGTCTTGGTCGGGTGATCAGGCGTCTAAGAAACGCCTCACTGACCTTCCCTTCCAGGGGGGTCGTTTATTTGGACCGCAGCTGGATGAAATCATTAAGGATTTCACGGGGGGAAGAGTCTTTCTTCCGGAACCCAAACGGCGGGACTTTCGCCGACGACAGGGCCCCTCTTTTTCTGGGCAGAAAAAGTTTTTTCGTGCCTCCGGCACAGCCGGGGGGGGTTCCAAGTCTGGTAAGGCCCCGGCTGGGTCTGGTAAGAGAACCTGGCAACGGAAACCCGGTAAAGCGGAGGATAAGCCCTCCTCAGCGTGACGGGTTGCCCCCGCCCAGAGAGGAGGTCACCTTGACCGTGGTGCTGCGGGTACAGGCGTTCCCTGACCTGGCGTGGATTATCGAGGAGGTCTGCGGGGACGCCCTCAGAATCCAAACTCCCTTTCTTGGACAGACCCCCGTCTCGAAACTTGAGATAGGCCATAGACCACCTGTGGTGTAGGTCCTGGGTGGCTAGCCTCTACACTCGACAGGTCGTCAGGCGTTTGAGGTTATTGGCCGGGTAGTGGGCTCTCTACCCGCCCCCGTTGGGCAGTGCGACTCCTCCCGAATAGGAGGCGAAATGGCCCAAAGGCAACGGTCCAAGAGAATGGTCTGGGTCGG